>APFE030111906.1:0-20057 GCA_000404065.3 Pinus taeda | reverse complement strand
CGACTCCTTTCCACTAAGCTCCATCATCTTGTTGCATTCTCAACAAGCATTTCTTGTTGCACACTTTTCAACAAATGGAGATGAAGATGCTTCAGTGAAATTATAAAATCATTTCTTATAGTAAAAATTGCTTGAAGGAATGTAGGTTGAGACCTTTAGAGGGGAAGTTTTGGTGGTTTGTAGGTATTCTCTCTAAATTTCTAACAAAGGTTTTATTAATCTCTTCTGGAAAAGTTAGAAATTAGGAGCATGTAGAAGAGTCTGATGGGTAGTGGGAAAGACATTAGGGATGCAAATTATTTGTCAATTGTAACATTAAATATATATTCTACATGTCATCTTGGTTTGTTTCTAAGTTGGTATTTTGTCATTTTAGTAATAGAGGGCTATCATAACACTAGTGCTTGGTTGTTTAGTCAATATGGTTGTCCTTTTCACCAATTTTTCTAACCTAAGACTAACTTGTAATATTAATAGTTTATCAGTTATGTCTTGGGACATTTTGTAGCCTCAAACCTAATAACTTCCCACAAGTAAATAGTATCTAGAAAACCAATAAGTTTAGAACCCATCAGATTACTAAATGTTGCAGTAGACTACTTGCATCGACAAGTTTGAGTGAGGGTCTCTATGCTTATGCCCTACTTCTCTAATTCTTGCAAGGCCTTGAATTGATTTTGGAGATCGTGTTAGTGGGCTTGATTATAAAATTGTAGAGTTATTGCTTTGCATTTCCTATTTAGATGATTTCCCTTGAGTGTTCTAATAAGGAGTAATTCATTAGGTAAGCTTAAGAGAAGGCTACGATAGCCTGTGGAGTAAGAGCTCAAGGTGGCTTCCTTGTGACTTTGTAGTGGAGCCCAAGGACTATATCATTTTATTCATATTACTCCCTTGGTTGGCAAAGCTTTATTTCCTTCAGGTATGTAGATTTTTTGGTTTGTACTTGTTTGTTGTGAATATTTACTAGTGTTGTCCAGCATACTTATTTTGCTTTAGGGGCTTCTTGAGCTAAAGGGGGGTGAGCCTAAACCTTGACATTTTCACCAAATAGTGGGCAATCCTTAATCTTTTTGTTGAGGTTGACTTGTCTATTCAACTTATGAAAATTGAATTAGGTATTTGGAGGTGTAATGTATTTGACAAGTTGACTTCAATGCAGATGGTGCCTATTTGGTTGGTATTTTCAATGTTCACAATGGTTCTTCACAAAGGAATTTACCAATGGGTTAGGAAAATTGTTATGTAAAAGGCCAAAACTACAAAGGCAAGTTGAGAAACTCCATGTTGATGAGACAATGCCACAGCAATTTTATCAGTTGAGAGGTCCTCAATCCCCTAAGAGAATACAACAAACACAATTCTACACTCCACTGACCCAGGCTAATCACTTGGTTACTGTGTGTTGGATCCATGGCATTCCAATCACCTTATGCCCAGGTTTCGATTATGTTCTTAGAGGGGAACACCCAACTCGAGTTTTATATTCATAAGTGTTAATAAAAATTGGATTGGCTTTCATTCCCTTGTCATATAAATTTGGTACAAACTTTGGTAAAAACTGGCAGCATTGCCCTAGTCCTTATCCTAAAAGGACATACCCTAATAGTCCTAAAAGGTGAAAAAATTGGAACTGATTACACTGGGAAAAGTCCTCAAAGGAATATGATTTGCAATATTTAAGTAATATGAATCAATGGGGATATAACTGACTAAGTAAAATGAGTATTGTTTCAAGTGAAAGTTGTGGAAATGATATGTCGAGAATAGGCAGTATGAATGGATTCAATGAACCAGTGGCATGTGGAAAGTCTTAAACAAGACTCATCTCTAAGAGGAATAATGAACATGGATTCTCAAGGGAAAAATGCTCTTGAACAGGCAAACTTTGTGTATTCAAAGGTGGTTAGGACAGGCTCACAAAACAATACTATGAATGTGGGAGAAGTATTAAATTTATTCGCTCTATTTGGACTTGAAAGAAATATCTAATATATGAAAATTGTGTATCCTTGTAAGAAGTTCAATTTTTTAGTATTTTGTGTCCTTTATCTCAATTGAAAATACTTCATGCTTAGATTGTTGATATCATATGCTTGATTTGTTTGTAGCCCTTTTGTAGTAAGCAATTGTTTCTTTGCAGGATGTTCTGAATTCAAATTTACAAACCAATTTAAGAGAACAACTAGGAGGAGGAGATCCTAAGGGCTTTTCTATAGGTTATGCTTCTACAAACTCATATGTATTTGACAACGCCACAAACATGTATGGTTCAAACAAACCAACATCTTTATCAAGGCAAGGTTTTGGTTCATGTTTTTTTATTAAGTAATTTGTCTATTTGTTGTTCCACCAACTTTACTAGTTTTCTATATTATAATATACTGAGATGTTAAATTTATGCTTATAAATTGTTTTTGTCGAGCCAAAACGTTCTTGACCTTCTAAGTAAGTCAGATAATCCAAATGAAAGTGACACATTAAAGCGCACTATATTTAGTGAGTAGAATGCATTTGTTCACCCAAATAAAATCTTCTTCACCTGATGTTTCAGTTACTCATTTTGGTCATAACCATTGATTAAACCCTCTCTCTCCTCAAAGCATTGGACTTAGACTCGCTCCACCAGCCCAGTTATTGCGAAGGATGCAAAATCGATCTTTACAAATGAGTGAATCTATGCAAACTACAAATGTAATATTGGATAGGCAGATCCATCCATTAATTGGAGAAAGTGCCCACAAGAGTGTAGATTTATCAACTCGTCAAGATTCTTTATCAAAGGTAGGTGATGCTGCCATAGTTGAAGGAAAAATCTTACAAGTAACCACCTCAACGATGCCATTAAGTGTTCCCTCTGGATCACCACCAATAACTGTAAAAGTGAATGTTGTAAAGTTGGAAAGACTACCATACTTCGCAGCCTTCAATATTCATCCCTCGACTCAGTCACAATATATTCAACACCCAAATTCCATTGGACAACTTATATCAATTCCTCAATCAACAGTTCCACATGTAGTCACCCAAAAACAGGCTTTGACATTTTCTAGGATTTATGTTTGCACTCCCACATTGTGCTCCCACATGTTGTATCCTTCAGTCCCATTGACCCTATTTATGGTCATTCGTTGGACATTAATAAAAATTTCTTATCTTATTATCCAGACCCTTTCATATGAGGCTCATTAGGTTATATTCCATCTACGTATGAGCCTCTAAGGACAAGATTAAAATATTATACTCCATTCAAGTATATTCTTTTCATTTGCCTCATCTCTAAATTCAAAGTCAAATTAGACTTCAATTAATAGAAAACATTGATTGACATTTTCTACCAAGTTAGAATCATGGAAGGGGTCTAATTCAGCTAATTCTACAACTGTTAATTGTAATTCTACAACCAATTCTACGTAGTATTTCTCTGCAAACGATATAGCGAATATACTTGTACATTTATGTGCATTTAGTATTTACTATATAAGCTAATTGATTTCTATCATGAATACATTTATCTACTATCTGTTGTTAACGTAGGAGGAGAATACCAATGTTTCAACTTTCAAATACAACTACTTCTAGAAATAATTGGTGGATTGAGATGTACTATTACCGGGGATATTATTTTGCCTCTGGTGTTTTCCTAAATAAAGCACGATGAATAAAAGTACAATTAGATTGCCAATTCGATTAGAAGATCATCTCTTGGAATATAAGTATGCGCTCTTTTGGACCTTCATCATAGATTTCCACGATACCAAATGAAATATTACCATAACTTAGTACTGTATAATGGTTAGATTTAACTATTACCCCTACCTTCTACAAACATGCACTAATAGAAAGTGGTGTAACTCTTCTAGAAATTCGTGTGGCATGTTTTTGTCTTCAACTACATGTAATTCCAATCTATATATGCCAATGATTTCCTGCTCAATCCTAAATACAAATTATCTGTCCTCTTTATTTGAACATACATATACAACCATGAACATAAACTCAGATAAGTTTCATGTAATTTTAGATACCGCAATAATGATTTGACTAGAATAACCTTGTTGAGAAAACAAACCAATATACCACTTCAAAATAAGCTTAAGTCTATTATTAAGCACAGATAACAACTTACGAATTCCTTTGGAAAATGTATAGGAGAGTGCTCATTCCTCCCAACCAATGAGTTGCCACTACCAACTCCTCTTGAGCTCAAACTTCTTCCTTCTAGGAATAATATCTTTTGTATTCCCTTAGCAATATTTTAAAAAAATTTACCAGTAGATTTTTTCTAACAGTTGCTTTAAGGGTTTGCTCCCTTTTACCTAAGCTTTTTCTTTTAATTAGGATGGGTGATGCCACGACATCATTAGAAATTAATTTTTTATCTATTTGCTAATTAGATATTTATAAAATTAAAAATTAGATTTTATCAAATTCTAATTAGAAATTAGATTTTTATATAATTTTTAATTAGTAAAAATCTGTTGTTGTTTGTATTATGTAATTACGTAAAAATTTGCTGCTATTTACATTTTGTAATTATGTAAAAAGGGAAATGCTATTTTTTTTTAGAAAAAAACATGAAGGGGGAAACCAATGGCATGAGGTCCTTTATAATTGTTTTTCAGTGAGGTCCTTTATAAACAACAACAATTTTTTACATAATTACATTATACAAACAACAAGAATTTTACTAATTAGAAATTGGATTTTTATTAAAATTTTAAATGTTCTTTTACATAATTACAAAATATAAACAATAACAGATTTTTAGAGAATTACACAATGCAAACAACAACAGAGTTTTACCAATTAGAAATTAGATTTTTATCAAATTTCTAATTAGAAATTTGATAAAAATCTAATTTCTAATTGGTAAAAATGTGTTGCTACTTGTATTATGTAATTATGCAAAAATATGTCGTCACTTATACTTTGTAATTATGTAAAAAGGGAAATGTTTTTTTAGAAAAGAAAAAAAAAATGAAGGAAAAACACAATGGCATGAGGTCCTTTATAAACATGATAGCATAAGAGTTGAACCATTCTATCGCCTAGGACTGGAGAATTTGATTCCAAGAAACAATTTTGGTCTAAAGCAATATCGAAGAAAATTATTTTAGTCTCTTGCTTTTTACTGTCATTGATCATAGCTCAAGTTGAAAATAGCAGGTAAAAAAAATGAAGAAATTGTCAAAAAAAGAAAGTACGATTCAGCTTCAGCATTTAGAGAGTTTTTATTACTCACTTGGATTTTGAGCTAAGTTGTCTGCATATTTCACCCTAGCGAGTCCTTCTAGAGAGCCCCATTGAGATTATTCACCTACAAACCTCTTTTTTTTTTCCAAAAAACATCATTTCTTGTCAATCTCTTCTACTTTGGGGATATGGCAAGTGGAGAAGGAGGTGCAAGTGGATCAAAAAAGGTAATCTTATTTTGTTTTTATAGAATAATTACATGATATAATATGTTTTATTTTTTGTTTTAGGTTTGAAGATAGAACTATAATTTTATAATTAAACTTTATGGTAAATCATTGAAACTTGGACAAGGAAAGACTTTGATAACAAAGTCCTTGCTTGAAGATGTTTTTGGGACATAAGGACTTAAAAAACTTCATGCTTTGGATGTTGAATCCCTAATCCATTTCCTTAAGATAAAAACACCTTAATCTAATCAACTAGGTCCATGTAATCAACAAGCTCTATGAGAATCGATAAATTCCCCATCCTCCCTTGGATCAAGAAGAAAATCGAAAAAAAAATGTCATTAGCATCAAACACCAATAATGAAGAACATTGTGTTGAGACATATTATGTGATGGCAATTCCCAGGACTGCAAATTCTTGTTCATCCTCAACTTTTGCATCATCTATTGGTAGTTTAGGTACTAAGATAGAGTATGACCCTATTTCAGGGGAGATAAGAAGAACATATTGAGGAAAATAATTCATAAATAGGCTAAAGGACGCATGCCTTCAACGATTTAGAGATCGGCTTCATCTCACCTTCTCCAAGATTCCACTTCACCTAAAAAAGATGGTGGTACAAGACATGGAGAATGAATTTGGTACTGGTTGGTTGGTTAAGAAGGTAAAACTGGAAATGTTGCTCAACTGTAAGAGGTTTCATTGCAACCAAACAAGAAAAAATAAAAAAATGTCTCAATATCAAACGCTGAAACAAAGACCATTTCACATACCTTTTAAAGTATGGAAAGAACTAGTAAAAGCATATGAGAAGTTGGATGCACAAAGAAAGGCCATCGAGGAGAGTGTTCAGGTATTGAATTTTTCATTAAAAGTTATTTAGAATGTATTAACACCTATAAGTATCTTAGACGTGTATTTGTGTGAAAATAAATTGAATTGGTTTATGTTTAAGGACAAGGCCTCCAAGGTGAGGTTAGCAAAGACAAAAGTCACTCATCGTAGTGGTCATAAAGGGTTAAAAGCACTAAAAACAACTTTTGTAAGTATATTAGATATGTGAGATTGTTTTCAATAAAATTTGTACTAGAAGAAAATCAGTGTTATCTAATTTCTCCCTATTTACTGGTTGACATGAACTACAATATGGAAGACCTCCAAATCATTTGGAAAAAGAGGTGATGCAACAAAAGGGATGGGTTGATTTTGTTGTGTGGATGGAGTCTGAGGTATGTAATCTTTGTTGGATTTCCAATATATTTTTGAACCATATTTTCGTTTTATTTTTTAGTTCTATTAGATATTATATCTTACCTCATTTTATGGTTAGCATTGTATAACACAAACATGCGTTATGCTATGGAATTAATACTAACATGTAATATTGATTTTTTTGCCATAATGCTATAGGTAATGATTTCCAAGACGATGACCACGATGATGATCTAAACTATTCTCAACATATATCAGGAGATGATGATGAGGATGGGGATGATGGTGGTGAAGGAGATGATGATGATGACGATGACGGTAGTGTTGGTGATGATGATGTGGATGAGACTAATGAGGATGGTCAGGATGATGATCATGGGTATGATCTTGGTGGTGTAGCTAGGCATGCACATGCACTATTTTTGATAAAGCATTGTTGCATAGAATGAGATTGCTATGTTTAGATGGATGTTGTGAATTTACCCTATATCAATGAAACATTTTGACTTGGTAATCATATGATGATTTTGATTTGATTAAATATGATGATGATATTATCATTATTATATTTTTATTTGATGTATGTATTGGAAATTATCACCATTATTTTGAAATAGAATTATTATGTATGATGATATTGCCATCTTTGGATGTATGTTGTTAATTTATCGTAGAATAATGATATTCATGAAATATTTTGATCTATTAATCATATTTGAATTTTAGTTATTTTGATTAAAAATGATAATAATGTCATTAGTATTATGTTGATATTTTACATATATGTGTTGAAAATTGTCAGTGAATCATTGTATATGATGACATTGTTTTTTTTTTTTTATGGATGTTGTCAATTTCCCTTAAATTTATTTACAAACATTTATCAATTTGAATTGTGATATATTCTTTAATGATATTTAGACATGGTGATATATTTCACTATGCAAATGAAATTAGTAAAATGAATCTATAAAGGGGGTCATATATGTAAAGAGAAATATACTCTACACAAGAAGTCAAATGTTGATGTAATCATGGATGCAAAATTGGGAGTAAAATTGGATGTTAAACTAGGAATTAAAACAAGGTGCAAGCAATGACATATAGATTGTTCTAAACTAGAAGTGAAAAATGTGCAATAGTTGACACAAACAAGGGAACAAAACATGGCATACAAAAGGATGCCAAATTGGGTAGAAACAAGGACACATAAATTGACACGAAAGTAGATGCAAAAAAAGACAGATAACTAGATGTAAAATAGGATGCAAAGTTGGGTGCTAAAAAGAAGTAAAAAAATGTGCAAATTAAGATGCCAAATGATGATGCAAAGAATGGTGTAAATTTGGGATGCAAACTTGGGTTAAAAAAAAAAAGATGTAAGAAAAGACATAAAACAAGATGCACAAAGGGGCTAAAAAGAGGTGAAACCAAAGACGCCATATTTGATGCCAAAAATGATGCATAATCAGATGCAAATTCAGACTTAAACCTAGACACAAAATGAGGCAGAAAAATGATGCAAATTTGGATGGCTAAAATGATGTAAAATTAGACACCAAAAATGATGCAAAATTGGAGGAAAAAGTCAATGTAAATAACGGTGCAACATTGGACACATAAGTAGACACAAAAAAAGGGTGCAAAAATGGGCATAAAAATAGCTCAAAATTGGATGCAAATGGAGATGAAATGTTGCATGCAAAAAGTGATGCAAAACTTGGTGCAAAAACAAATGCAATAGTGGACATAAAAAGTGGTTCAAAATTGAATGTAACATTAGACACAAAATGGGATGTAAAGCTGGACACAACACATGACTCAACATAAGATGAAAATATAGATGCATTTTTTGATGCTCAAAAGGATGTAAAATTGGATGCAAGAAATGGTGTTAAAAATGATGCAAGTTTGGATGCAACAAATTATGCAAAATATGGTGTAAAATGGGATGTGAAAAAGCGAGACAAATCAAATGTAAAAGTGGACTTAAAAATGGTCCAAAAAAAGATGCAAAAATTGGCACAAAATGGATGCAAAAATTGGTGCTAAATCAGATTCAACGCATGGTGCAAAGACAGGCACCAAAGCTGGTGAAAAAGTAGGTACAAAATTAGAAGAAAAAACTAGTATAAGACTAGATGCAAAACCTGGCGTAATACTAGATCCAAAAATAGGCACAAAATGGATGCAGAAAAAGGCGTTAAATTGGATGCAAAATACGGTGTAAACTTGATGCAAATGATGGTGCAAAAATGGAAGCAAAGAATGACATAAAATAGGAAGCAAAAGACGATGAAAAACAGATGCAAAGAATGATGCAAAACTAGAAGCAAAACCTGTCATTAAATAAGATGCAAATCTTGGTTCAATATTTGACACAAAACATGATGCAAAATCTAGCGTGAAAAAAAGGATGACAAATCAGGCGCAAAAAAGGACACTTTAAAAATTGTACAATAGAGCCAAATTTAGGGCCATGTGGCTCATCACAATTATAAAAAAGTTGCACTAAAATCAGACACTAAATCTGGTGCAAATTGTTGGTTTTGTTGTATTGTTGGCATGATCACACCGAAGGAGGCTTCCTCAGGGAGGAAGTCAGATGTGTCACACTTTAGGATATTTGGAGCCTCTGTCTATTTCCATGTCTCCAAAGAATCAAGAAAGAAGCTAGAGTCAACAACAGAGTTGGGGGTATTTGTGAGTTACACAGAAACTCCCCACAACTACCATGTGTATTTTCCATCCCTCATAATGATAATTGTATGGTGAGATGTCAAATTTGATGAAGACAAAGCCATGCAGTGCTCTCTTGAGAGGGATCTTTAGATCCCACTAGAGGAGGAGTTTCTATCTCCAAAGGAGGAGCTTCAGGATGTTGTGGAGCAACCACAAGTTGAGGAGCAGAGAGTGTAGACAACCACTCAAGAAGAACCATCCAAAGAAGGCATGAAGAGAACCATAGAAGCTGAGATACTTGTGCAGGATGTGAGGGAGAATGTGGGTGCTCCTTTGTTGGTACCATTTCATTGCCATCCTTTTCTTCTAAAAATCCATCATTCATCTATCATTTTCTCCCATAAACCCCTCATAGTCCATTGAAATTGATCAATTAAGCATTATAGTTGTTATTTTACATTAAATTTAATTTGTGAATTTTTATGTTAAAAATTAGAAATTTTCAACAAAATTACGAGATGTCACGACTTCCTGTAATTGGTTTATGTTGTGACACGTGGCATGGCAGGAAAATCAAAACAGAGGATAGGGACGTGATCTAGGATGTACATACATGGTGAAAGATCTATTCAACAGTGAATCTAAAGCTCCTGGATACATGGTCAATGCTAGTCAAACCCAGCCTTTTTGGTCACAAAAGCATCAAAAAGCCAAAGTTACCTAAACTGATTTCATTTTGTCTTGGAAATCAGTTAAGATTAGAAAAAAACAAAAATCACCTTTTTTATTGTAAAAGCAGAAACATATGCATGATAATGTATGTATATTTGATTATAGACTTTAAGGAATTTTAGTGAACGCAGGATAAGACATTAAGCAGACTGAAGACTGCGTATCTTATTGTAATTGTTACCAGAACTCTGTTCTTGCATGTAATTGATTTCCAGACTTTAATCACAGGCAACTTTTCATCATTACAGTGTTTTATGTGTTAACGGTTTCATCATATGAAGTTTTCTAAGTGTACCATCAACGCGTGGACGGGGCCTACATGGGGACTGGTATCCTTTCATTTCATTTTCATAGCATTTAAACTTTAGATGTGAATAGCGTTTGATGCCATTTCTTTGCTTGTGAATTAATTAATTCGATTAGAAGTTCTTGCGATTTCTATTTTAGCTTGAAAATTCAATTGCTAGATTATTGAACAAGATCTTGTAAAATATTTAATCGACCATTGACTTTTAAAAGTATTTCTACGACTCTGTTTTCATGTATTTGAATTTCAGCATGCTTAAAAGAGTTTTTGGTTTTCATGAATTTGATTTTTAGGATGCTTAGTGTGTTGCCGAGGAAGAGTTTTTGTGCATGATATCCTTGTAAGAGGATTAAGAACTCAGACTAGTAGCACCCTGTTTTAGAACAGTTAATTAAATTAGATGATTTGAGTGTTTAAAGTGTGAAAGGAAACATGTTCCAATCTCTTGAAAAAGAGTGTTGTAGCCTGTCATAGTAGACACTTAGTTAGGTAGATGAGATCCTTTTAGGTCTATAGACTTTAGACACGTGCCTCTAAGTTTACCTACCTTGGTTGACATTAAATTTAGTCTAATATAGACCCCTGGATTGGTCACTACATTTTGGCGCCGTTTCCGGGGAGGCGTAGCTAGACGATTCCTAAAAACCAAATAAAAAAAATAAATAAACAAAAACATAGATTTAATTTTAATTCATCATTTTAGAAGTCATGTTTTCTTGTGTCTATATCTAGAGATGATAAAGGTAGATTCATAAAAACCCCCCATCCAAAAACTAACCTACCACTAGGAGCAGACCCTTTAGGAAAAATTGAACACACAACACCAGCTAAGAAAGTCACCATACAAAAATTAGAGATAAACAGAAATCAGGGCAAAGACTTACACTCATAGAGAGAAAAAATCTATTGGCACACGAATCACAGAAGAAACATCTCCCTGAATCCTCTACAAAAAGAGAAAGTAGTCAAATAACTCAACAATCTCTCCTTGAACCTACTGATTTTGAAAAATCCCAAGAAGGAGAAAAATCTCTAGAACAACTTTTCTTTGAAACAAGTGACACGGAACAAGGAATTAAATCATCATAGGAATCTATCAAAATGGTTGAGGAAGGAGGAGGATCGGCAAGAAGACCCACTCCTGAACAACGAGATCAAAGGGAGAAGGAAGAGTCAACCTTTAAGTCTCTTATTCAAGAACCAGGAGAAGATCATGATGAGGAAATAAAAATGAAAAAAATCCCTCCATCTGTGTTACCAAAATTTTATGGCATGGCTTCAGAAGACCCAGATTCATTCTTGTTTGAGTTTGACATAATATGTTGGACATATGGCTACACAGATGATGCCCATCGGCTTAGACTCTTCCCAGCAACATTAAAAGCTTCAGCATTAAGATGGTTCATGGGACTTGGTGAACATGCAATAACTGGTTGGGATGGCATGAGAAGAATATTCCTAAAAAAATACCAACCTTATTGTAGATCGAAAGATTCTAAAGATGATATATTTAGGATGAATCAACAACAGGATGAAAATTTAGAGGAGTACTTGGAACGATTTGTTTACCATTTGCAAAAATCAAAACATCGAACCATGTCTCTTGATCTGATTCGAACAATATTTTTGAAGGGCATTCGAGAGGAATACTTAGATGATCTTAATTTGATGGGCAAAGGTGATATTTCCACCTTACCTTTCAAAGAAATTGCTGATTTATGTGAAAATTATTCTAGGAGCAAAGCCAGAAATGGAAAAAGAGCCATCTCATCCAAAACCACAAAATCTGCTTCAGCAAGTGTCACAAGGGTTGAAATAGGAAACTTGTTAGAAGAATTCAAAACAGACCTATTAAGGACCTTAGGAACTCAAATTGACACTCTAAAAGCCAAGAAAAGACAAGAAGAGGAAGATCAAATAATGGTTGTCTTTTGTCCAAAATGCCGGAAGAAACATGCCTTGAAAGACTGCCCATTAGAAAACATTCAAGTTTGTGCCTTTTGTACTGAAAATCGTGATATATTTCATTGCTCTAAAGTCAAGATTTTGCAGAATTGTAATGTGGCAGCTAACACAGATATGGAGAATGTGTATTTCATGGGCAAAAAGAGACCATGGCAGCCAAGACCTCCACCTCCAGTAGGTATGTTTCCAAACCAAAATTTGCAATTTCCTGCACAAGCTCAGATGTATTCTCAGAATTCTTGGAATGTACCCATGCCATGGCAGCACCAAAATTACCCACAACAACAATGGAGACCATCTCAGCAATACTCTCAACAATATCAACCATATCCTCAACCATACCAACCATATTCTCAGCCATATCAACAGTATCATCAGCCATATCTGCAATATCCTCCAACATATCAGCAATATCCTCAGCAGCAAGTTGTTTATCAACCCCAAAACACTCAACAAGCATTGCCTACTCCCCCACCAATAAATCCACCTCACTTACAACTCCCATCTAACCAACAACCTCCTAAACCCACTCAAATTCCTACTCAACCTGTACCAAATCCAAATAACAGAGCAGAGAGACCAGCTTATAGTGTAGATGAGGGACCATCATATCCCACATTACCTTTCAAAAATATCAATTTAAGGTCTGGTAAGGTACTTCAAAAAGAACCTCTAATAGCTGAAAAACAAGAAGAAAACGAAGAAAATGAAAATGAAACTTCAACTCAAAAGAAACACAATGATGACATCAAAAATAAACAAATGTAATCGTTGCATCCACCACCTTTTCCAGACAGATTGGTCCAAACAAAACTTCCCATGTCTATACCACAGTTTGATGTTTTAAATGAGCTAAAGAATGTCTATATAAAAATTCCACTACTACAAGCCATAAAAGACATTCCCATATATACTAAAGCAATCAAAGAACTGTGCCTGAAGAAGCCTACTAGGAAAATAGTTGATCCACAAACTATTCATGTTATTGGACATTTAGCTGGCCTTATGACAAACACCATTTCAATGGAAAAGTATGTTGATCCTGGTATTCCCAGAGTCACTACAATCATTAACAACATACATATTCCAAACACCTTAATTGACCTTGGGGCCACAATAAATGTAATGACTCTTGAAACAATGAAAACACTGCAGCTCACAAACTTGCAGCACACAACAATTGTTCTAGAACTCGCTGATGGGTCTAAAGTGATTCCTGAAGGGATTTTGAAGGACATAATTGTTTCACTGGACTCTTGGGAGTATCCAGTGGACTTTTTAGTTCTTCAACCAAAATCTAATTTAGGAGGACATCCTATCATCCTTGGTAGACCATGGTTAGCAACTGTTGATGAATTCATAGGATGTAGATCGGGTAATATGATTATTTCACGAGGAACTGAAAGAAAACAACTCACTCTCTACCCATCAGCACAATCACCAGCAGTATCACACAATTTATGGCTTGATGATAAATACAATGATAAGGAAGAAGTTCAATATGTTTTCAGCATCAATCAAATCTATCATTTTCAAGAACATAATAATGATGATTTGGTAGAATTGTTCCTTTATCAACCTAATATTTCCGAAGAATTAAGAAATGACCAATACCATGCTGCAGATGAAATTTTGGCACAGAATTTTCAGGAAACATGCACCATTCATTCCTTGCAAACAACATTTCAGAACATTTGTCCCATTCAATCTATCACAAACACACAGAGCAAGACCATAGAGATTAGTCCAGGAAAAACTTTGAATATTAGCACTCACCTAGACTCATCTCAAGAGGAAAAATTGATTCAACTATTGAGAAAATATCATAAAGCATTTGCTTGGGACTACACCGATATGCACAGAATTCACCCTGAAACATGCACTCACCATATTTATATGGATAGTAATATCAAACCAGTGAGGCAACCGCAGAGAAGAATGAATCCCATGCTTCAGGATATTGTTAGAGATGAATTACAAAAATTATTGAAAGTCAATTTTTTATCTATCCTATCTCTGACAGTCAGTGGGTATCCCCATTGGTAGTAGTGCCCAAGAAAAATGGCAAGTGGAGGATTTGTGTTGATTACAGACAATTGAAGAAAGCAACCCTCAAAGATTATTTCCCGCTACCATTTATTGACCAAGTGCTAGACACATTAGCTGGGAAATCATCATTCTCTTTTCTTGATGGTTTCAGTGGCTATAACCAGATCAGGATAGCCATAGAGGACCAGGACAAACCCACTTTTACTTGTCCCTGGGGCACTTATGCCTATAATTTTTTACCATTTGGACTTTGCAATGCTCTAGCTACATTTCAGAGAGTTGTATTAGCTATTTTTGTTGATTTAGTTCATGGCTGTGTTGAGGTTTACATGGATGATTTTTCAGTGTATGATAATTCATTTGAGCATGCATTAGAGAATCTTGAAATTTTTTTGAAGAGATGTATTGAAGCTAATCTGTCCCTGAGCAATGAAAAGTGTTTTATGATGTTAAATGAAGGGATAGTATTAGGACATTATATTTCTTCTCAAGGCACTAAAGTTGATCCATCAAAAATCCAGATCATTGTCAATTTACCAATTCTGAAGACTCAAAAAGAGGTAAGAAGTTTTCTTGGGTATGCAAGCTATTACAGAAGGTTTATTGAACATTTTCGTAAAATAGCTTTACCTTTGTTTAAGCTTTTAGCAAAAGATACACCATTCAACTGGAAAGAGAATTGTTAGGAAGATTTTGAAACACTCAAAGAAAAGTTATCAACCACACCAATCTTAAAAGGACCTAACTGGAACCTACCATTTCACATCTTTACAGATGCATCTGATACTGCAGTAGGTGCTCATTAGCCAAAAAGAAGAGTATTTCATTAGCCATCATTTCATTAGTAAAAATCTACACCTGCAGAATTAAACTACACAGTCACTGAAAAAGAAATGCTTGCAATCATACATGCTGTGAATAAATTCTGACATTATATAACTGGTTATGAGGTTTTTGTACATACTGACCATTCTGCCATTAAGTATTTAATGAATAAACCAATCAATAATGGCAGAGTTACCAGATGGTTGTTATTATTACAGGAATTTAATATTACATTGTTAGATAGACCAGGTAAGGAGAATCCGGTGGCAGATTTTCTTTCTAGACTGCAAAATCTAGGTGAGGTTGTTCCGGTTGAAGATTATTTTCCGGATGAAAATTTATTTGCAATTTCAATAGTGAATCCTTGGTATGCTGACTTAGCCAACTATTTGTCCACAGGAAGAACACCTCCATATTTTACTCCAAAGGAAAAGAAGAGGCTGATCAAACAAAGTGCTAGATACTCATGGGTTAATGGAGATTTATTTACACTGGTTATGATATGATTATTAGACAATGTGTAAGAAATGATGAAATAATTGATATTTTAAAATCTTTCCATGATGAACCGTGTGTTGGCCATTTTGCAGCCAAAAGAACAGCATTCAAGATTCTCAGTCTTGGATACTATTGGCCATCTATTTTTAAGGATTCCAAGAAGTATGTGAAAAGTTGTGATAGTTGCAGACCAACAGCTACAGATGAAATGCCACTTCAGCCTCAAGTACATTTGGAGCCATTTGAAAAATGGGCTCTAGATTTCATAGGACCCATCAATCCAACTTCCAAAGGCAAAAAGTACATCCTAGTATGTACTGATTACGTGACAAAATGGTCTGAAGCCAAAGCACTAGTCGATGCAACTGAACAAACAGTGGTAAACTTCCTTTTTGAAGAAATTTTTGTAAGGTATGGAGTACCAAGGGAGATAGTGATAGATCAAGGTACTCAGTTTACTTCAAAGCTAGTCAAAGACATCACAGAAAAATATAAAATCAAGCATGGGAAAAGTACACCTTACCATCCACAGGCCAATGGCCAGGTGGAATCCACCAATAAAACATTGGAAGGAATTATCACTAAGACCGTAGCAATGAACAGAAAGAATTGGGAAGAGAAGCTCAAAGATGCACTCTGGGCTTACAGAATCACGTGGAAGAACACTACAAGATTTACACCATATCAGTTGGTGTATGGAAAAGAGGTAATGCTTCCTATTGAATTTCAAATACATACTTATAAGATGGCTGCAGATTTAGAAATTGATCTCAATGAAGCCCAACAAGAGAGAATTCAGCAATTGAACCAATTAGATGAAATGAGGCAGCAAGCAGAGGAGACAACAATCCTCATGCAGAAACAAAGCAGTGGCATGATGCACACATCAAAAGAAAACAGTTCAAAGAAGGAGACTGGGCTTTACTCTTTGACTCTAAATTCAGAGATCATAAAGCCAAATTTACCACACATTGGATGGGCCCATATGAAATAGTTCACGTTTATGAAAATGGATCAATCAAGCTTACTACCATTGATGGAGAAGGCAACACCTTTCTTGTCAATGGCCATAGGTTAAAACTCTATCATAAGTCCATCAGTAAGGAGGATTTTCTTCAAACTGCATCTCAGCAAAGGGAGGTTGAGATATTTTAGCCTTCAGTTGTGATATCTCTACCTTAGTTCATTCCATTAAAAAAAAAAAAAAAATTTATAATAATAATAATGGTTTAGATGTGAAAACCAGACTTTGGCACACTCTAACCCATAATTCTTACTAGAAACCCAATCCTTTGGCTAGTACGAATTCCTTGTTCTATTTGTTTATTGTTTTGTTCATCGCTTCAATAATGACTTGAGGAAAATTCAAAGCATCAGCATTTTGTTTTCCCTATCTCATCTCCTCATTTGTAAATCTTCAAAGAATTTGTTTCATTACTTCAGTATTTCACTAAAAGCGTTGTTTTTGTTTTTGTTCTAATCAAAGGGACCTGTTCAGAAGACTATGTTACCAGTACCAATGTTAGAGGGACTTGTTCAACAAATATCAGAGGGACCTGTTAAAGACTGCATTCAAGATACATCAGGCTACTTCAACAAAGTTTCAATAGAGTTTTCAAAGGTTGCTTATCATCAAGGCTACATCAACACCAAGGATCAAAGAAGCTGCACAAACATAGTTCTTCAGATTTCAGAGGGACCTGTTATATCCAATTTCATCTCAAAAGGGACCTGTTTTGGACAGTGAAGATCAAGCATATTTGGACAGTGAAGATCAGTCCTACCTGTGCATGCCAAATTAGCCATTATCAACCAACAAGTGTAATGTATTGTTGTAATTTTTATTTTTAACATTTAAAATTCTTGAATTATTTTAGTGTTAAATATGATGATTATGATTGCTTGTTATCAATTTCAAAGACCCCTATAGCCAACACCCTTGTAACATTCCTAACTACTCAACACTGCTATCATTTCCCATCACACTTTAGCCTATTGCCATATTCCTACTACGATTTTCAAATCTTTTCATACACCACTCTTCAACCTTGTCATCAACTCCTCATTTTTAAATCGGCCATCAAACCTTGTCATCGATCCATTATTTTTCAATCGGCCAAGTACCAACAAGTAATGGATAAGTCTGTTTCATTGGAAACACAAGTGGTAAATCATTGGAAAGACAAGTGTTAAATAATTTCATTCATTTTTGAATGTTGGAGCTATAAAACAATTGTTTGACCCAATTCGACTCATGCAACATATATCCGTTATCATCACTACAACACTCTTTATATGTATATGGAATTCTCATGATTGTACCTATGCAAACCAGTACCGCTCCTCTGTCTTTATGATGTGAATGCGCTTCCAACTCTGCATTATCATTATAGTAATTGGGGAAAGGTCAGTTGTTAAGTTTCACTTTATAAAACTCTCAGTTCATAAAGTGTGTTACCATATTAGTGATTCAAACTCTGAGTTTTCAAAGAAGGTCGAGATAGCAGGCGCTACAAAGGGAGAGCATAGCAAACAGGCTTACCACGAGTTTCTACCTCCACCCATAATCCGAGGACGTTAATCAGGTCGTCACCCAAGAAATTGAAGAAGGAGACCCTAAGAATCGAGGGCATTACCAGGTCGGTTAAGTGGAGCGCAAAAAAGAGGTAACAAATTGAGAAACCCTTATTGAATTGTTGAGCATAAACAAAAGGGTTAGAACAGAATTTTATTTTTAAAAATGACCAATAGAGCAGAGCCTGAAACATTTGATAGTTCACAATATCATGATGACCGTGTCACGATTTTAATGGAAAAGCACTGGTTATCTTTTCTAGAGAAATTCAATGCAAACAATGAAGAAGTGACAAAGCAGTTTGCATTGACATTCAATGGAGAGAAAGCACTGATAGGAAACTTCTCTTTTAGAATTTCAGAGGATACCATAGCACAAACATTGGGAATCAATCCAGAAGGGGAAAAATATTTCAAAACAAAACAATTTAAGGAAAAATCATGGACTCAGTTTATGTCTAGGTCAAGGGTTTCCTCTGTCAACTGGAAAAAGGGTGTCCCTAGAAGCTGGCTAATGCACCCATGGGATGAAATGGTATACATTATTCATAAATTTGTTACATGTGAAGGGCGTTACAGCATAGTATACCTATATCACATCAAACTCCTGTTGCACTTAAAAGGCCAATGCACCATCAGTCTACCCTATTTCCTCTTACAGAGTTTGACTAAAATGTCAAAAACCATTCAGAAACAAAAGGAGACCGCTGCACATTGATAATCTCATCCAAAGTTTCAGATCCTTTGACAAACTTAAGATTAATAGCTTTTGTTTTCTCAATCTCTTTTCTAAGACCAACAATTTCACCTTCTAATTTTTCAAGATGTCTTTCCTTTCATCAATTTGAAATTGTAGAGTATCAATGATCATATTCATGAGGAAATCCCTGAGCGCAAGTCGAGCAATGTTCCTCCACACAGCAGTAGTGTAAGGACAAGAAGGATGAGGCAAGAAACTACCCAAAAAATTGAGCAAGACAAAATCTTCACTATTTATACAAGAAGATCAAGGAGAATACAAAAGAATGAAACACAAGATGATCAACCAGAGTCAAATGCAAATGCACCAATGGACATTGAGAGCAGTGCTCATTCACAACTAGAACCGGAAGTAGAAATGGAAGTCGAGAGTAACAAGGGACAAGGGAAAGAGCCAACACCTGCAAACAAGAAACAAAGAAGGTTAAAGAAATAGATTGAAAAGCTAAAAGAGGAATTCATGGAGGAAAAAATTCTAGAGAAGGTCATCAAGAAGGAGAATGAAATTTTGAGAGCTCAAAGCAAGAAGACTCAGCAGAAAAATGAGAAACTGAAGGAGCAAATCAAAGAACTTAAGACTGAACAAACCGACATTTGCAAATGGGCAACCAAATGGTATACTCAAAAGAAAGCTCTCAAAGAAAAATACAAGAATATGAAACATGAGCTCCATGTTCAGAAGAATGCCCAAGCTAAGAAAAATATAGATGCATTGCTACAAGCGGCAGAGGCATAAGCAGGAACAAAATATAAAGGGAGCACATCAGGTTTAGCATGAGGACATGCTAAATCATTGAGCTTGGGAGAGATGTTGGTACCATTTCATTGCCATCATTTTCTTCTAGAAATCCATCATTTGTCTATCATTTTCTCCCATAAACCCCTCATACTCCATTGAAATTGATTAATCAAAGCATTATAGTTGTTATTTTACATTAAATTTAATTTGAGAATTTTTATGTTAAAAATTAGAAATTTTCAACAAAATTACAAGATGTCATGACTTCCTGTAATTGGTTTATGATGT
>APFE030111902.1:0-33530 GCA_000404065.3 Pinus taeda | reverse complement strand
GGCATACAAATTGGAGCTTCCTGCAGCTTCTCAATTGCACCCAGTTTTCCATGTTTCATGTTTAAATAAGGTTATAGGTGACAAGCTCCCAGTTCAAACAATATTGCCAGAACTTGACGAGGAAGGAAAAATTATATTGGAACCAGAAGACTTCACAGAAACAAGAACTCGACAGCTACGAAATCGTTCAATTTCAGAGTATCTTATCAAGTGGAAGAACTTATCCGTTGAAGATTCCACATGGGAGGATGAGAATTTTATGTAGAAGTATGTAGAACTACTCAAGCGTTGAGGACAACACTTTTTTGAAGGAGAGTGGCATGTTGGGTCCCTATAATACTAGTGATTACCCCATTACTATTGTAGTTATACCCCTTATTAATATTGTTGTGCCCCTATTGCCCCCATATTGTTATTACTGTGCCCCATAGAATCCCTCTATTGTTTATTTTGTGGCTTTATATTATTTTTGTTAGGTCGGCTAGAATATATTGTGACTCCTTAGACTCTTATATATAGAAAGGAGGTTTTGTCATTTGAATCATCCAAGAATTGTTCATTTATGTAATGTAAAGGAGGTTACCCCCTCGAAGAGGCTGAATTCTAAGGTGTTGATCTATTTTTTCTATCTTTTCTTGAGCTGGTTTCATAACAAAGTGGGTGGAATTCCTATAAAGTTTCACCTTTGTACTGAAACATGTGAGTGGATAAGAGAACAAGTTAGTCAATAGTTTGAGCAAGAGGATTTTGATTATGGAGTAGTTCCATGTACATATTTTGGGCTTTGATTATTTGAAGGAATTGTATGAGGATGGTTTTGAATTTTGAGATGCCTTTGAAGCATGCAAGAACCTTGTGAGTAGAGATAGCATCCCATGGAGGGAGTTTAGCTTGTAGAATGGTTTATTAGTTAAGAAAAATCAATTATGTATCTCTCGTCACTTAATGAGAGGGAACTTGATGCAAAAAAAGCACAATGGAAGATCGACAAGGAATTTTGGGGTGGACAAGACACTTGGGTAACTAGGACGCTTCAATTTCTAGCCAAAGATGAGATTTGGTGTGTAGAAATATGTAGGCAAATGTAGAGTATGTTAACATGCGAAAGGAAGTAGTCAAAATGTGGGATTGTATATGCCTTTTCCCATTCCTTGTAGACTAGGGAACTTAGTTAGTATGGACTTCGTTTTTTGTTTTTCTAAGAACGCAGAGAGTTAAGGACTCTATACTTGTAGTTGTGGACAAATTTATGTGAAGATGGGTCATTTTATCTTATGCTGCAAGACTAGTGATGCTACACATATGGCTCATTTGTTTCTCAATGAGATTGTTCGGTTGCATGGCTTGTTGAGTAGCATAATCTCTAACAAGGACACCAGGTTCATAGGGAATTTTTGGAGGACCTTTTCAGAGAAGCTTGGAACAAAATTGAACTTCAACTTAGCCTATCACACACAATCTAATGGGAAAACTGAACTTGTGGACAAGATTCTTGAAAACATATTGAGGAACCTTGTGGGAGATAATACCAAGAAATTGGATCATGTGCTAGCTAAAGATGATATTACATACAATGATTCACCAAATAGGAGCACAAGGAGGAGTTTGTTTCAAATCTTGTGTGGAATTCATCCTAGAGGAGTTTCTAAGTTGATATATTTGGGCAAACTTTAGTGTAAGAGTGTTAATGGGCAAGATTTTGCAGCAGTAACGGGTAACTTACATGAAGAAATAAAATAGAAGCTACATGACAACAATTACAAGTAAAAACAAAGAGAATATCTAAGAAGAATAGAGGTAAGCATTGAGGTAGGGGACATGGTCTTAGCTCACCTTGTTTATTTGTGTTATCTTTTTTCCACGACTAGCCGATGTAGTTAATCGGGGGGTTAGAGGGGAGATGGCAGCCCCCTGGTCTAGGGGGTTAGAGGGGGGATGGAAGCCCCCCCGTCTAGCGGGTTTGAGGGGGGTAAGTAGCCCCCCTCGACAGGGTCCAAAGTAGCACCCTTGGAAAAAAAATTGGACCCTCTATTAGGTTGGGCGGACCTACCCATGGTTTTGTGCATGGTTTTCACACACGGTTTTGGACGCGATGGTTTTCGGTCCATGGCTTTGGACATGATGGTTTTCCGTCCATGGTATTAGATGCTTCATCATGTATAAATATGTATTGTAACATGGAAAGTAACGTAATGAAAAATCAAACTAGTAGTCCCAATTTTGGGATCTAGGGGAAAATCTTTATGTATATGTGTTTTATGTGTTATGCTCTCGCATTATTTATTTTTTGTGTTTTAGGATTCATATGTAGGTAATTTATCTACGAGGTTAAAACCTACAATTGGTATCAGATCTATTTTGGCTTCAAGGGGACGCCTTTGTTGCTAAGGGGTTTCACTCGGGCCTATGATAGACCCTGTTCAGTCGGAAATCTGCGGGATCGATTTTGATGGTGAAAGAAGATGGCGAGCAGTGGAAAGATAGAGATCGGTAAATTTAATGGTCAGAGTTTTGAGTTGTGGAAACTAAATATGGAGGATCTGTTGGTGGATAAAGATTAGTGGAGCATGGTAGATCCAAGTACTAAGCCAACAGGAGTGTCCGATGAAGAATGAAGAAGTTGGATTGGAGGGCAAAGAGCACAATACGATTGTCTGTATCAGATTCAGTATTGTTGAATGTATCAGGGGAGGCTACAACTAAGGTTTTGTGGGACAAGTTAGGGACTTTGTACCAATCTAAGTCTCTAGTGAATAAATTGTTCCTACGAAAAAAGTTGTATAACCTAAGGATGAAAGATGGAGACTCGGTGACAGAGCATCTGAATGCATTTAGTACTGTGGTAAGTCAGTTATTATCAGTTGATATTAAAATTTCAGATTAAGATAAGTGCATCAATTTTTTTTGTTCTCTACTAGATTCGTGGGATAATCTGGTTATTGCAATAGGTAGCAATTTAATTGCCTTGTTGTTTGATGAAATAGTCTCATCCTTGCTGACAGAGGAGATGAGATGGAAAAATATGGAGAGCCAGAATGGTGATGCCTTGTCTGTAAGAGGATGGTACCAGAACAGAAACAAAAAGAAGTCATCGAGTGAGAGATCTAAATCTAGAGGGAGATTTAAATCTCCAAGAAAACCTCTAAAGGTGGTGTGCTGGAAATGCGGAAAGGAAGTGCACTACAAAAGGGACTGTAAATTTAAAGCTCCTGAAATAGGAAAGGGATTTGATGATGCTCCTTCTACAGAGGCGAAAACCACCTCAGATGAAGGTGGGGATGTGTACTTAGCTTCTTCAAGTACACATGTAGATCATGAAGCATGGTTGTTTGACTCAGGTGCATCCTTTCACTTCACTCCCCATAGAGAGTGGTTTTGTGAGTATGAGAAATATGATGGTAGTGATCTCTTCTTGGGGGATGACAGGAAGGCTAGAATCATTGGTCGTGGAAAAGGAAAGTTGAAGTTGCAAGGTGGAAGGGTTATAACACTTCTAGGTGTTCTGCATATTCCTGCATTGGCCAAAAATCTAATTTTCATAAGCAAGCTGGATGATGCAGGTGTAAAAATAGTGTTCAAGAAGGATACCTACAAGATGGTTCATGGAGCACTGGTATTGATGCGGGGAGTTCGGATTGGAACTCTATACAAGCTACAAGGTAGCACTATTGTTGATCGGTGCAATAGTTTTGTGGTTCTTGAAAGTGGAGCAGAAAATATAGTGGTCTCTGGAGAGAAGACCATGTTGTGGCATCAAAGGCTTCAACATATTGGAGAGAAGGGCCTTCGAATACTTCATGGTAAAGGTATAGTAGAAGGTATGAGTAATAGCTCTCTGGATTTTGATTTCTGTGAAAATTGTGTATATGGGAAGCAGAATCAGGTGAGTTTTCCCTTTGGTGGTAAGATGGCGAAAAAGATATTATAACTTGTGCACAGTGATGTGTTTGGACCTGTGAAGGTTCCATCACTAGGTAAGTCTATGTACTATGTATCATTTATAGATGACTTATCAAGGAATACATGAATATATTTCCTTAAGAAATCTGAAGTCTTTGACAGGTTTAAAGAATTTAAGGCTCTGGTAGAAAACCAGACAGAGAAGAAGATAAAGGTGTTGAGGACAGATAAGAGTGGAGAGTTTTGCAATAAGGAATTTCAAGAATTCTATAAAAGGTGTGGTGTAATATGGCAGAAGACTACTCCATACACACCTGAACAAAATGGAGTTGTAGAAGAATGAACAAGATGTTGATGGAAAGGGAAAGAAGCATCCTCAGTGGTGTCGGGTTAGGACAGGAATTCTAGGTAGAGGCGGTGGAGATAGCATGTTACCTGGTCAATAGATCCCCTTCATCAGCGTTGGAGGATAAGACTCCACATGAGGTATGGACTGGTAAGAAACGCTCTCTTTCAAATCTAAGGGTATTTGGATATGATGCATATGTACATGTTCCAAAGGAGAAAAGAACCAAGTTGGATAGTAAATCTGAAGAGTACATCTTTATTGGGTATAAGGATGGTTTAAAGGGTTATAAGCTTTCGAACCCAGTAACAAGGAAGGTTGTGTACAACCGAGATTTGGTGTTTAGAGAGGTGAAAGATGTTATTAAACATGAAGTCCAACCAAAGAAACCTGAGAAGATAGAGTTTGAGCTTAAGGAGGAAGAATCAGGCTCTACAGCAGAGGAGGAATCAGAAGATGAAGAGCCACAAACTTTGGGTGTGAGAAGATTAGTTCAAGAAAGAACGCAGGTAGAAAGGTATAGTCCATCTATTTTCTGTTCAAATTTTGCTTTATCTGTTATTGCTTATGATCCCAGAATTATGAAGGAAGCAGTAGATTCAAAGGATGGAAAACTCTGGAAAGAGGCCATGGTTGATGAAATGGCAACTTTTCACAAAAATGAGGCATGGGACCTGGTGGAGTTATCGGTTGGAAGGAAACCAATTGGCAACAAATGGGTGTTCAAGAAGAAGTCAAATGTAGAAGGAAAGGTGGAGAAATACAAAGCTCAGTTGGTAGCAAAAGGTTATTCCCAGGTGTCGGGAATTTATTTCGGTGATATTTTTTCTCCTGTTGCCAAGGTAACTTCTATTAGATTACATTTATCAATTGTTGTTGCTTTTGACTTTGAGGTAGAACAGATGGATGTGAAGACATCATTTCTTCATGAGGATCTTGAAGAGGAGTTCTACATGAAGCAACCTGAAGGCTTTGCAGTGAAGGGTAAGAAAGAACTATTATGCAATTTAAAGAAGTCTCTATATGGGTTAAAATAGTCACCAAGGATGTGGTATTAGAAATTTGATACATTTATATGGGGATTTGGCTTCACCAGAAGCAAAGTAGATCACTGTGTGTATTTTAAGATAACTGGTGACCGTGTTATTTATATGGTCTTGTATGTGGATGATATGTTGCTAGTTGGAGATGACAAAGAAATTATTGAGAATTTGAAGACCCAATTGTCCTCCAAAATTTGACATGAAAGATCTTGGTGCTGCAAACTATATTTTGGGCATGGAAATTAAAAGAGATGAGGCAAAGAGGAAGCTCTGGTTAATCCAGAGGAAGTATGTCGAGACAATATTGTAGAGGTTTAATATGCATGATAGTAAACCGATGAAGGTTCCTATTCCTATAGGTGTAAAGTTATCTATCGAACAGTGTCCCAAGACACAAGAAGAGGAAGAGGACATGTCTCATGGTCCATATGCAACTGCAATTGATAGTCTAATGTATGTGACAATCAGTACTAGACTAGAAATTGCACATGTAGTGGGAGTATTGAGTAGGTTTATGTCAAAACTAGGGAAGGAGCAATCGACAATAGTGAATCGTATTTTCAGGTATTTGTGTGGCACTAGTGATTATGGTTTGTGCTACCAAGGAAGACCAAGATTGGACAGAGTTTTGGATATTCATTTCTTTGTTGATGCAATTGGGTTGGAGATCTGTATTAGAGAAGATCTACAAGTGGGTATGTGTTTAACCTCTTTGGAGGTGCATTCAGTTGGATGAGTAAGAAACAATCTATAGTGGCACTATCAACTATAGAGGAAAAATACATGGCAACCACTCATGCAAACAAGGAAGTATTTTGGTTGCAGATATTGTGTTCAAGTATGGGGTTAATGCAGGGAGCTATAAGGATAGACTGTGACAGCCAAAGTAAAATCTTCTTGGCAAAGAACCCTACTTACCATTCAAAGACAAAGCACATTGATGTTCAATATCACTTTGTGAGGGATATGATAGAAGACAAAAAGTTATTGCTTTGAACAATAATGTAGATGCATTAACAAAATCTGTTAGGTCTGAGAAGTTCTTTTGGTGTAGAGAAAAATGGGTGTTGCAGGGCTGGATAATGACTAATCTCTCTTGTGGCCCCCTGTGGAAAGAGAACAACAAGTGGGAGAATGTTGGGTTGTGTTATATTCTTTCCACAACTAGCCTACGTAGTTAACTGGGGGTTCAGAGGGGGGGCAAAAACCCCCCCTTTGTTGTGTCGATTACACAATGGGGGAGTCACGGACGGGGTGACATCCCCCTATCTAGGGGGTTTGTGGGGGGTGTGTATCCCACCCTATCTAGGGGGTTTGATGGGGGTGGGCCGAGTAGCCCTCATGTATGGGGTCTGGAGCAGCGCCCCCAATTTTGGGTCAGTCCATGGTTTTGGATGCAATGGTTTTCGGTCCATGATTTTGGATGCAATGGTTTTTGATCCATGGTATTGGATGCTTCGGCATGTATAAATATATATTGTAACATTGAAACGAACATAATGAAAAATCAAGCTGGTAGTCCCAGTTTTGGGATCCAGGGGGAAATGTCTGTGTATATGTGTTTTACATGTTATTCTCTTGCATCACTTATTTTCTGTGTTTTAGAATTCGTATGTAGGTAATTTATGTACGGGGTTAAAACCTACACACCTGAGGAAGGAGATATTCCCAAGAGGAAAATATAAAAAACTCAAATTGAAGAAAATAAGACCTTGTAGAATAATCAAAATTGTTTTTGAAAATTCTTGAGTTGGAGTTACCTATGGGCATAGGTATCTCACCTATATTCAATGTGGTTGATTTGTATCCCTATCAAGCTAGTGATGCAGGTGCCATTACAGCAAATGGGAGTAGTGGAGAAGTCAGTGAATAGAGTTGGATGAATAAGATGCCTATGGTGGAGGTTCTAGAGGCTGAAAGAAATTTGGACACCAGATTTTTAAAGCGCACAAAAGAAAAAGAGTATCTGGAGTTTTTGGTGAAGTGGAAGGACACTCCGATGGAGGATTATACATGGGTGAGTGTCGCAGCTCCATAGAAGGAAGGTTTCCCTCTAGAGGACCTTATGAGCAAAATACCGTGAGTGTTTCTTCCTTACGAGTCTGATACAAGAGTGTTAAACCTATTTCATGATGAAGAAATAGATGGGGCCTGAAAATGTGGTGGACTAGTCACATGTTGAGCTAGAAAATTGATTTTATTACCTTTGTTGGAATTTTAAATACTTAATGTAAATACAAAATTTGAATAAGTCAAAGCATCTAGGAGTGTAAGAGTCATTTCTGTTGTAATGAATAAGCCATGTGGTTGTCTTTTCGACTTCTCGTAGTTATAGAGAGGGAAATGAACCATTTGCAAAGCTTGCTAATACAAAAGAGGCATTGAATGGAGAGTAAGAGAGCCTCCACTATAAGAAGAAAGGTCATTGGTGAGGATCATGCCTATGACGGACCTTTAAGGTCAGTCACCAATGTGACATATGGTGACAGTATTTAAGAAAGCATTTTTGTAAGTGTATATAGTGATGGTCCTTTAAGGTTTGTCACCAAATCCATTTTCAATGACACTTTTGGTGAGGGTTGTTAAAGGCTCGTCACTAATTCTCTCTTTGGTGACACTTTTTGTGAGGATCATTTAATTCCCATCACTAATTATTTCTTTGGTGACACTTCTAGTGTGATATTTTATTAACCATCACCAATGATCTTTTTGGTTACTTTTGGTGATGGTCAATAAATGTTCGTCATCATTGATCATTCCAATGAGTTTTTATGATGATTCATTCTTGTGATGGGCCTTCGAGGTCCATCACCAATGTCGCATATGGTGACAGTCTTTAAAAAATTATTGTTGTAAGTGGATATAATGATGGCCCTTTTGAGGTTTGTCACCAAATCCATTTTCAATGACACTTTTGGTGCGGGTCATTAAAGGCCTGTCACTAATTTTCTCTTTGGTGACACTTTTGGTGAGGATCATTAAAGGCATCACTAATTCTCTTTTTGGTGACACTTCTAGTGATGATATTTTATTGAACCTCACCAATGCTATTTTTTGTTACTTTAGGTGACGGTCAAAAAATGTTCGTGATCATTGATCATTCCAATGAATTTTTGATGAAGCTATGTACTTGTTACTATATTTTTTGTCAAAAGATAATGATTTAATACCATTTTTGTGGACTCTCTTTTATTATGTGTCCAACGTCATAGTGGTTATAATAGTTAGTCAATTTGTTAAGAATTAATTAGTCTATATCATTTCCCTCAAGTCATAAGAATATAGTTTCCCTATGAGTCAGCACATGATTTATCTCTATTAGCTTATTATCTGGTAAATTTCCTTTAAATAAAGTTCCACTAATGTGTGTAGGAACTATATTATTTAATACATAATCAAGCTCTATCAATTCTATTAATGAGAGTGACCTAGCACTCCTCAACACTCATGGCACAGCTTAACATGCTTTGGAACAATACACTAACATTCCTTGGCAACCCGCATGTCTTATAACATCTTTGTACCTAGAACATATTGCCATGAGTAGGACACCCAACCACATGTTGCCATGCCCTAGCATAGCATAACACTCCCCTATCATGTGTTGGCATGCCCTGGAACACCTTGGCATCATATTGCATTGAAAAACGTTAGCACTTGGCACATATTGGCACTTGGCATGTATTGGAACATATTATTAGTGTGCCTAGCATGCGCATTTTGAAAAAGATAAAGTCCTGACTTATTAACCCTCTTATGTATTCATTTCCTAGCATTTTAGCTTGGTTATTCCTTTTTATTCCTTGAAACTCCTTGACGCGTATTGGCATACTATGGCAACATGCACATCCTAGCATGTCTTAGCACATGGAATGCCTTGGTACTATTTGGCACATGCTAGAACACCCCAATCACACCTAGCACACCTTAGCACTCTTTGACATTCTCTCCACTTCATAGCATGCAACACACTCCCTGACACACATTGGCACTTGGCATGTGTTGGCACTTAGCAAGTATTAGCATGTTTGGCATGCGTTGAGATGACTTGGTATGATTTGGCATGGTTTAATATTAAAGTTATTTGAGATCAATTATTGGAAACTAGATGAGAAGAAATGAAGGAATATTTAACACTTAGAATGCATTGACACTTGGCATTTGGCACCTATTGGCACCTAGTGTTGGTTTTCCTAGCATGCCCCTCATGGAAAAGGTAAAATGATGACTTATTAACCCTATTATGTGCTCATTTCCTTGTAGTTTAACTTATTCCTCCCTTTTGTTCCCTTGATAGTCCCTGGCATGCATTGTCACAGCCTTGTACATCTTGGCATGCCTTAGCACTTGGTACATCTTATCTTGCTTGACATGTCTTCGTACTATCTGGCACATGTTAGCATGCCCTAGCATTCCCTAACACACCTTGGTAGTCGCAACCTTACAACTAGAATTACATTTTTCCATGACTTGGTAACATTACATTCACTAGAACACCTTGGAACTCCCTAGTTTTCATGCCCTCTGTTACCCTCCACAATGTCCTAGGCTAATGACCAGATCGACGAAGGTAATCACAGACCAAGATTTTAGTTTGGTGGATAGCCCTACGAAACTAGAGAGGGCTCTCCCTATGAAATCACAACAAAGATATGACTAGAATGTAAAGGATTTTAGACTAGATAGCTAGGCTCAGGTGGGTTTTGGAAAATTTCGGGTTTTTTGCTAGATAAGGGAGAAAAACCAGGTAGCTAGGTCAGAGGATCAAAGGGTTATAACAAAAAATATAAAAAGGAGCAAGGTAGCATTACTTTTGTGATGGATCTTAGGGTTTGTCAGTGTAGTGTAATATTTTGAAGAAGGGAAAGGTCTTAATGAGCATGAAACATGAATTCATTAAGCAAGAAATAAAGTAACACATAATGATTTTTCCATCAAAATAGAGCTTTATCCAAAGAATTTGGTTTATAAACTGTAAGGAAAACCATTGAATAATTGATGAATGGAAAGAGAAGATTAAAATCTTTCATATAAAGCTATAATAGAGAAAATATTACATCACAAACTTACTGCACATAAATTCCTAGATCATAGTTGCAAATTGTGTCATTTGATTTCCAAAAACTGTCCAAGTACAAGCTACAATAGTTCTCTCCTCTGAAATCCAACCTATTCTATCACTGAGAAACTGATATATAAATACTAAAACAACATCTCTCCACTCTCATAGGTCAAATCAATGACTCTAGGAACTATTTCATGAGGTGCTCTAACCAAACCCTAATATCTAGGGAAGTTAAAAACGACTTCTACAATTAACTTTGACTCCAACCTCTCTCATAAATGAGGTCAAATTTATATCAAAACTACTTATAAATACTAAACACCCATTATTTACATTATAAATACCCAAACAACATCTCTCCACTCTCATAGGTCGAATCAATTACTCTAGGAACTATTTCATGAGGTGCTCTAACCAAACCCTAATATCTAGGGAAGTTAAAAATGACTTCTACAATTAACTTTGACTCCAACCTCTCTCCTAAATGAGGTCAAATTTATATCAAAACTACTTGTTAGTCGAAATCTTGGTTTCTTAACATGTTGAGGTCAAATTTCTTTCTTTTTTATTGTCTTATTTTTATAAGCTTACAAAAAAACATGTTTATTCTCAAGCATTATTTAAATAAAAATTTCTTAAAAGCCTAAATTTAATTTATAATTTTTATTGGAAATTTAATGTAATTTTAGAAATTGTATTTAAATTATCATGTATTCATTAAAATTTATTTACAAATTTAATCCAATTGTATCCATTACCTTTATAGAAATATATATATGATTTTTTTTTGCAAATATAGATTATATATTGAGAATTCATCTTTCTTCATATATGTTGTATCAATCTAACTCTAAAGTACATATAATCAGTCAATCTGCACACACACATATATAAATACTTATGAATTTTTATTTATACTAAGACAAATTACAAGTAAAATATGATAAAAACATTTCATCATTTATTTTCTTATCATTTTCTAATCTGATGAATGTTTGTACCAAAATTTAGTGCCCTATTTCTATCATTCCATTCAGTTGTTTAGTCATTAAAATTTTCTATATGTATCATTCTTTAAAAACTAGTGATCTCTCTTGCATGGCTATATATGCCTTTTTCTTTTTTCTTGAATCTAAGAACTTGCATTATAGCATAAGATTACATCGATTTATAGAATTTTCCAAAATCCTACCATCCTCACTCATACAATATTTATTAGCCACTATGTAATTACCGAAAAAGATAGCCAATTTCCTTGAGAGGAACTAAGTCCTTGATTCCAAGTGTATAGGCTAGATTGTGGTCTAGGGCCTTGCCATGGCCTGAATCTCCCACAAGGTGCCTTTCCTATTGACCCCTCTCTAGAATTCCACTTCTAGCTCTACCTCGTTGATGAGGCATTTCACTCCAAGCTATATGAAAATATTTCCTACAAACCAAAAAACTATTTCAATAACAATAAGAATCAATATACTGGGACAGAATACCCCTAGAACCCAAATATGTACCTCCTATACCTATAGATGGGATGAGGGCCAACATTCACAAGCTAAGAGTTTAATCATGCCCTCTCTCTACATAGGCGCACCTAACCCTCCATCAAACCACCAAAAAATTGAGGTCCTTCCAAGACAAGGAGAACGTAATGTTGCTATACCAACCTATGAATTCGAGTCCACCATCTAACAAAATTGGCCCCATCACCATAAAATATATTGAGGAATAAATAAAAACTTTGTAAAAAACCATAATGTTGATCAAGAAAATGAAAGAGCCAATGTCCATGGTTAATTAAGAATAAGGTAAAGGCTAGCGAAATATGGTAGTTCCTAATCCCCTTAAGGAATAACACATAGTTGATGACAACATGTAAATAGGAAATTTGGCTTAGTGATGTATAAATAATTGACATACCGCTCTGTGTAGAAGTCACCCTAGCACATTTCATTGTTTGTCTAGAGTGTTGCAAGTGAGCAAGAGCACTATTTTTTGTACCGCTTAGTGTTTAAATCAAAAAGGAAAATTGTTGTAAAAGTGTTAAAGGTGTTCTTTTGTTGAACAAACTTGGAATCATTCTAGGGAAACTTGACCATCGTAAAACCTCCTTAAAGTTTTTACAATATGTAATATTTCCCATCTTAATACTTAGTTGATACCTAGTTTGAGCACGTAAAGCCACAAGCACCATGCTAACAAACGTCACTACTACTGCCCCATCATCATGTTGCAAGTAATAAAAAATCCTCTCATTAATTAGCATAAATTCAAGGATAAGAAGAAACGCTATAAAATCAAGAAAGCACAAAAGGTGATAATCTTGTCCTTATACTAAAACGAAAAAACTCAAAAAAACAAAAGTTGACGAGCTTGCCTTATAACCTTAAAAAGCATAGAAAGGATGTTGAAAACCGTAAATGCTCACAGAGCCATTACATATCTCATACAACCATTAAAGCGTGTGCATCTGTGATTTCAGGACGATCTTTGTCCATTCTGTGCCGCGGAGTGTGCATCGAAGTCGTTGCTCAAGCGAATTCAAAAATTCGATGGATTTTCAAATTCTGACGTGGCGGCACGCAAATCTGAGGTTCTGCTCTTCCAATATATAGTTGTTCTGTTCTCCAATTTATATGGTTGTTCTGTTATCCAATTAAAGGTAGGTAAATTATTTCTACAAATTCAAAGCAGTTTTATATTTTTTAGTTTCATTATAGTTTTGTTTAACCCTATCTAAATTTTATTATATTGAGATTCCCGAGTTGATTAACTCGCGTCACTATCATAAATAGATTTTTAATTTTAGGTCACCAACAAACATTTTTGGATTTCAATTTATTTTTATCTATCCTAATTATATTTCAACCATCATTCTTGATTTCAGTTCAGCGTTTAAGTATGTTACTATATTTCAAGACGCCTTGCTCACCATGAAACCCATTTAGTTCGAGGTACATTTTGTTATTACTTACTGTTATTCAATGTTCTGCTCCACTCCCTCAATCCATCAAAACCCTAGTCCTAACATTTATACAATGTCGTTCATTAATGTTAATTTCTTCAGGATTTCGTTTTGTTAATCTCGGCCTCCTAGAACGAAGTCGCTTTCTAAATCTCGTCTTGTCTTTTTAATATGAAATGTTTTATCGAAGAAATCTGAAAGTCGTTTTTTAAATACGAAATGTTTTATCGGAAAAATCTAAAATTCTCTGATCGCCTCTTTCATATATATTAAAATTACATTTAATTGTGATTATATTAAATTTTTATGTGTTATAATTATATATTTATTTATTTCTTCTTCATTATAAAACTGTACTCAATAGCATTCCATTGTGTTTATTTTCAAATATATATTTTTGTGTAAATTAATATTAAATTATTATTGTAATTAATATGGAAATGTATATTCTTTTCACTTATATTTAATTATTTCATAGTTATTATTTTAAAAAAAATATTCATGTTACAATGTATTATTTATAAAAATAGCTAAAATGTATATTTTTAGTTTTAGTTTTTTAAATTGCATTTTAAATAGCATAATTGGATGTAATTCTTTTATTAATGTTGTAAAATGGATTTCAAGTTTATAATGTCTATAAAATTGTATATTATGACCATATATGTTTTTTAAAAGGACTCATTTAACCTAATGCTAAGTAATGTTAAGTGAAGTCAAGTTTATAAATTAGATTTAAGATTTAAGTTTTAAGCTTAGGATTATGTGAGGGAGGGAGGAAAGGAGGGAGGGAGTGATGGTGACATAGAGAGAGATATAGGGAGACTTAGGAAGATGTTAGGAGAGGAAGAGAGTCAAGGGGGAGAAAGAATGAGAAAATGGATGAGAAATGAAAAGAGATAGGGGGTGAGATAGAGAGACAAACAAAAGGAAAGAGGGAAGGAGTATTCAGAGGTAAAATGGGGGAGAGATAATGGGGAGATATTGGGAGGGGGGATAGAGAGAGAGAGACTGAGAGAGACAAAGGGAGAGAGTAGGAGAGAGAGGGAGAGTGAGTGAGGAGCAGAGGGAAAGAGAGGGAAATGAGAGAGTGGGAAATAAATATGAAAGTGTGAGAGGAAGGAAAGAGAGGTAGTCAGAATGAGACAAGGAGAGAGAATGAGAGAGAGAGAGGAAAAAAAGAGAGAGATTGAGGTAGAGAGATATAGCAAGAGAGGGAAAGAAAGAGAAAGAAGGAGAGAGAGAGGGAGAGAGAGGGAATAAGAGATGAGGGGGAGGGGGAATGAGAGAGGGAGCCAGCAAGAGAGAGTGGGAAAATTAGAGAGGGTGAGAGAGGGAAATATTTTTAAAGAGGGAGAGTGAGGAGGATATAATGTGAGAGAGAGTATGCGAAGAGACATTTTGATAGTGAGAAAGAGAAAGATTGGGAGAAAATGAGAGAGGTGGATAGTAATAGTGAGGGAGATAAAGTGAGGGAAAGAGAGAAAGAGAGAGGATGGAGGGGGGGATGAAAGCAGAGAGGAGTGAGGGGGGATGAAAGAGAAAGTAGAAAGGGAGTGAGCACGAGATAGAGAGAGATAGATAGGGTGAGAGCCAAAGAGAGAGAGGGAGAGGAGGAAAGAGAGAGTATGAGAGAATGTGAGTTTGATATATTGATAGAGAGAGAGATATAAAAGGATACAATGTCAAAGAGAGAGTTAGAGAGAGACATAGTAAGAGTCAGATAGAATGGCTAAGAAAAAGTGTGAGAGAGAGATAGCAGGAGTGAGAGCTGAGACCAACAGTTACAGGGAGTGAGAGAGATAATGAGAGAGGGACAAAGGGGTGGAACGAGGGGGGGATATTTTGACCCTTCAACATTCTTTCACAATATATTCATACACATTTTTCATTTATTTATCATCTTAACTGATATTCTCACTTCCATTTATTGTAAAATGGATTTTTTGAACTAGCACCTCTCATCTTTGCTCATGAATATCTATGTCCTAACTCCCATGGAGAGAACCATGAACTTAGGCTAAAACCTTGAGCGTTGAATATTTAAACTTTTTGTTGTTTTCCACATAGAATTTTCATAGATAAGGAAGAGGACAAGGGGGTTGTGCTTTGGTTGAGTCGATCATTGAAAATTTTAAACCAAAATAAAATCAATTATGGGGCTTCAATTTATTCATTTGATGTTAAGTCGAGTATTTGCAAATTTTATTTTCATTGAGAATTACTTCCCATGATTTTATTTTCATATCATGTATGAGTACGATAGGAAATATTTCTATATATTGTTCTGTTGTTCTTCATTGTTTAAATAGATCGTTAATGATTTTAAATTAGAAATGGGAAAATTAGGGTTTTATTTAATACAGGACCCTTGCCATCGAACTTCCTCATATCCATCTTTGGAACATGGTGGTTCTTCAATCCAACGTTAGATTCTATGAAATCATGATGAACATTTCTTTTGTTCTCATCATGAGTTTCTTTAACTACCATTTTGCCATTAGTAGGTAATTATTGTAACAATTTTTCCAAAACTATCTTCAAATCTTCCATGTTGCCTTTAATATTTGCTTATATACCATCCATGGCATCCATCTTAGCTTCCATCACATCCATCTTAGCTTCCATGTCATTCTTCTTGACTTCCATGCCATTCATATTACCTTCCATGCCTTTATTTAATCCATTCATCTAAGCTTCTGTTACTTTTTGTGATGCTGAAGATTGTTGAACTTCGTCTTGTAATTTTGATATATCATGTTGCATTTCTTCCTGTTCTTCATGAGTCATGGTAGAGCTTTCATGTTGCTTACTAGGTGTTTCCATTTTCTTTATTCGAGGCATCAATTAATGACAATTATGCCTCAACATTCCCTTTGAATCACTTCAAACTAATTTTTTAAACCAAACTTATGCAAATTAAAAAAAAAACTACACACCTTCTTTTTGCATTGTAGGAGATCGATATTAAATCTGTTGTATCTCTGAAATTCTAGATCCTCAAGGTCTTAAATTACAACCTGAGATAGCCCTCTATGTCCTATTTTCAATGCCACCAACCCAATAGAAGGTGGAATTTCCAAGAAAGAGTTATGCCCAATATCCCTAGATGAAATGATTATATACTTTTTTAATAGAGTGAACTTGTAGGATGTGCCAAGTGTCATTTTTTCGACCTCCATATATGAAATCGATACACATACAAGTATATTTTCTCTTCTTTTTATAAATTCTTATGAAATTTTAATCATATGCTCAAAGAGAAAGCTATGACAATGTTCCCATGGTCACTTGTTTGGGATGTAATTTGGGGAGATTGCAAAAACCCTAACTTCTGTCATGAGAAGAGATCGGAAATTTGAACCTGAGGTTCATTAAGATTTCTTCTCATATGGGTTTTAATTTTAGCTACGAAAATGTCATAGAAAACTATTTATAGCGAAAATTCCATGAAACCATAGAATCTAAAGCTCTGATACCAAATGTTATCCAACCAGCTCATAAAATATAAGAAAAGATAGATCAACAACTACAAAATCAACCTCTTCAGGGGGAAGCCCTTTACATTATAGAAATGAAAAATTATTTCATGATACAAATGATAAAACCTCCTTTCTATATATAAGAATCTAAGGGGTCACGATATAATCAAAGTTGACATAACAATAATAATATAAGGGCGCAACAATAAGAATAGTGTTTTTTTATGGGGCACACTAACAACAATATGGGCACAATAGGGGAACAACAATAATAATAAGAGACACAATGATAATATTAATGACGGAATCACTAGTATTATGGAGGCATAACATAGAACATTTGTAGAATTAATTTTTATTCCTTTATTCAAATGAGTTTTGTATTTTTCTAATAAAATAAAATACATTATAAAATTCAATATCCAAACAACTGAAATTCAACAGAGGAAAGAAAATCAAATACATTGAACATTTAGATTAGTTTTCCAATTTCATGTTACAGATTGAATTTCTGCAATCTCGTAGGATGGAATGTTGTATTGGCCATAAAATTTTATGAAATACAATGTACAAATAACTATAAATGAAAATATGAAAAAGAAAATCAAATGCCTGGAACATTCACATTTGTTTCATGACGTGAATGAAATTTATGGGATGGCTCCTCTTTTATCATAACATTAATAGATGGAACATGTGGGGAGTTAATTTTTATACCTCTATTTAAGTGAGTTGTTTCACGTTCCAAGAAAATAAAATAGATTATAAAATTGAATGTCCAACCAACCAAAAAAATTTCAAATTAAAAACGAATCAAGCACATTGAACATCTACATTAGTTCACCAATTTGGTGGTTAAGAAGAATTCATAGTAAGGTTATGACATGATTCATCTTCACTTTTGGGATTATTTGATGGAAACTTTAGGGAGTTAATTTATATATCTCTATTCAAATGTGTTGTTTATTGTGCCAAGGGAATCAAATATGCTATAAGTTAAGTAAAATGAAAAGATAATGTAAATACGGGAATGTAATAAAACAACCTATACTATAGGCATAATTTGAAAGATCTGTGTGGTACCTTACTTGTTCGATGTGAAATGTTATCAAGGATGATTGATTCGCTTAGAGGTACAACATTCCTTTGAGGAGGATGGTTAAAGGAATATCCAATGATTTAAGCAACTCATTCCAACTTATCAAACAAATGGCCAAGTAAAATATCATCCGAATCATTACATAGCATTCCATCACTAACTCTACCATGGATGATTTTTAACCTTTCGCCTCTTTTGAAACTTGCATTTGTAGATGAAAAAGGGTTAGAGTGGACATTTGTATCCAAATTATCTATATGATCTTCCCAAATGCAAGATCTTTCCCCAGTATAATGAAAAATTGGAGAAGATCATGTAATAGGAGTAGAGCATGTATGACTTTGTAGACTTAGTGTCCCACAAACAAGCGGATCTCATGCACCAATTTGGTGTCTATTATATTTAATAAGTAAAATGATATTTATATATTGAAAATAAAAGAGATGAGCCAAAATTAATTTTGAATGTTGTCTAATATTAACTTAAAACATAATAGACCATTAACCATTCACAAGTTTGAACCATATAATAAAATAACAAATGTTCATTATTTTGGGCAAATTATAAGCACTTCTGTAATATTTATGAATGGTTGAAATTGTGATTTCATTTATATGGTTTATTTTTTGTGATAGTTTAAATTAAATATATTTAATTTGTCCAAACTTTAATTTTTCAAGTATAATTTATACTTTTACAATTAGATTAAAGGATAGAGGAGAAAGAAAAATTATGTTATAAAAAATGACTCAAAACTTATATTAACCAAAACTTCTCATTAAAATAATTAAAAACCAAATAATTAAATAACTTATCTATTTAAAGTGTCTTGAGACTTAAATTTTATTAAATTTAATATTTAACCAAATTAAGCTATTAAGAATAGAAATTTACTCATTAATCTCACATTCTGAAGAGAATAGAAAATCATGTAAAAAATTAATGAAACACAAAGAGATTATAGCAACTCCTATTGAAAATGCACGCCTCACAATTTAGAAAATGGGAAAGATTTTAATTACTTCAATACGAACCACTAAATAAAAATGCTTCCACTATCTTTATGGGTTCTCCTTGGAATATGGGTAGCTGCTATTAGCCTACAGGTATAGTCACATAATACAATCTATGTGATAATAAAATAAGACTCTCTCAGAATTCAATATATATCTTCTACATTGTATCTAATACAAAAAATTATAATCTCTATTAAGATATAAATTATGTAATGCAATATATGTTATAATAAAGTATGACCCTCTCACAATTCAATCTATATATTCTACATTGTATTTAATATAAAACTGAAAATCTCAACTAAGATATAAATGATTTAATGCAGTTGCATAGAATAGGTGAATAACGATTTCCATTCATCAGGTAAAATTGTAACATTTATTCACACATTGCAAAACTCTAGTAAAATATAAAATGATACAATATTTATCATTAATGGTAACACATTGTGCACAATTACAAATACCAACCATCAAGATTCTACACAATTACAAAGACCCATTAGAATCCCTCACTATGAAAATATCCCTAAGTTGCAATGAACAGCCTTTAATATGGAAAAAAAAACCCTACACAAAATCTTATGGATTCATAACACTCTTAAACCTATGATACATGTTACGCAATCATAATATATAAATCCAAAACCTATAAGGATTCATTAAAACATAGAAAGTGAAAATTAAAACTATCAGAAAAAAAAAATTAACACTCCTCCTTAAACCATAATAAACCAAGCAAAAAAAACTAAGCAAAACTAGTAAACCCTAGGTATGGTAACCTTAGGTTACAGGCAGCTTCCTCGGGTACCTAAGACCCTCTACAAGATCATATGACGACACCTTGTTTGGGAAAAGTTAAAAATCTAAGTGTGTTAAAGCCTCCCAGAAGGATCTGGCCCTTTGTTTCAGTGAAGGCATGCAAATAGGTGATGTTATGGACATAGCAAATGAAGTTTTGGTGGGAAGTATCAGAGGGAGATGGTATTCGGCCACTCAAATTCATCTTTGGGTCAATTGTATTTGGAGGAACATACTCAGGGAACTCTCTTCTGTCATGAGTCTAGCTTGCAGATGGTCCGCTCTTAGCTTTCAAAGCGAATATTACACTTCATGGGATCTCTGATGATACTGGCACATAAAATTGGCCCCTATTTTGCTTAAGAGATGGAGTCCGTTATTTGACCCCCAGTAGGAACAATTGGGCACTAGTCCACTTTGGATTCGTCTCTCGGGACTTCCCCTGCACTTCTGGTCTGAGGACATTTTTACCTGCATTGGGAATGCATTGGGTACATTCCTTTATTATCATAAATCCTACATTAGCTCTGGAAACAAATCGATGGCGTGCATCTTGGTGCACTTGGACACCACAGAAGGACTAGAGGAGTAGATTACTCTTCAGTGTAAAATATTCACTAGAATCTAGATTCTAGATTATGAAGGGGTGTCATTAAAATGTAGAAGGGCTGACAAGGTAGGTCATCTCTACAAGGAATGCCCTTTGGTCACTGCTACCTCCTGTCCCACCCAAGAATCAGATGGTGCCACCTCTATTGCTTAAGCATCTACATAGGAGAAACCTACTCGTTCCTCTCATTCGAAGCCACCAGATCATTGTTTTGCTCACATGACTAATTTGGCTTCCCCAAGCCTCATTCACCTACTATGACAAGATCATGGGTCGCTACTGCGCCCGCTCTCTCTGCCAGTATTTCTCATCCTCATTTCTCTTCAATTTCATTACCTTTATCTACTTCTACACAACAATTTCATGGCACTTGCATCCATTGCAAGCATTTCTTGCATTTCACTCTCATCCCCTCTGAATCCCCCCCCCAAAAAAATCCTATTCCACTGCCTCGCCTTCTATACCTCAGTTTTTTATTAATCCTCCTTCTCCTAGTGCATCAGTATCCTCTGGTCATTATCATCCCTACAATATTCTCTCTCGAAGGAAACACCCTCCTGAGCCTTCTGCGATTGGCCTGATCTCGCTTCTTAAATTCACCAAGCCTAAAAGGCATTGGCACTCCTTTATTTCTAACACCATTAGCCAAGCAGGGGTGGATGTGGCCTAGGGAAAGAAATCTAAACTTGATAAGGTTCTTATAGCACTCGACACCCTCCACCTATCTCATCCATGAAGTGGGTCTCTTTTTACTATACATGGTTGGCTAGCCTTGCTAAAAGATTAGCCCTCAGAAGACTATTGGATTCTCAAAAGATTGATATTATATATCTACCAGAAACCCTTGGGTTGGTTGAGTAGGTCATCTCTATATTAAATTCCCTAAATTCCGGATGGACCTTCCATGCACTAGATGTCAGTGGATGGTCTGGGGGAATTGCACTTAGCATTAACCCCCGCACGATTAAGCTACATACATCTTTGGGAGGGGCTGGATTTTTGGGTATGGATATATACTCAAAGTTGTATCAAGAATTCATAATCATCAATGTTTCTACTCCCTATCATAATAGGGTTGAATTCTGGAATCATTTACTTAACCTATCTCTCACTAACACAGACAACCTCAATCTGGGAGGGGACCTAAATTTCTCAATTGGACACACGAAATCTTGGGGACACAATGCCTAATTGGACCCCCTCTCAGATATTTGGAACATCTTCTAGAGTAGTACCATCTTGTTGATATCCCTATGAATAAGCTACAACCATCTTGGCGTAACAAAAGAATAGGAGAAGCATCACTATCCAGAAGACTGGATCGCTTCTTAATCAAGGAGAGTTTGGTAAGAGCCTTGAGAAACATTCGTCAATGGGTGGGCTGTGGTGGGATATCTGACCAATCCCCTATATATTTGGATTTGTCAGGTTCCTTTCTAAAACCAAAGGCCCCATTTAAATTCAATTCCATCTAGCTGATGGATTCTAATAACATCAAATTTGTTAATGATTATTGGCGTGCACATCCACCTACGTAGGGGAGATCCTATATCATAAGTCTTTTATCACAATCTAAATGAACTAATGAGTCTATCTATTCAATGGGCTAAAAGAGAATGAGATCGAGACGATAAAACTCTTAGGTTCATTGAAGACAAGCTAGCAGATCTGTTGGACGAGAATGGGTGGGGTTTCTCCACTACAGAAGCTAAAAATATTCTCATTGATCTGGAAGCTCCATGATCCAAAATTGTCAAAGAACGTGAGGAGACCTAGCACCTCAAGAGTAGAGCTATCTCACTATAAGATGGGGATGACAACACACAATTATTTCATAATTATGCAAAAGAAAGATGAGAAAGTAATACTATCCGGAAGATGCCTAATGAGGATGGACATCCTACTCATACTTTTCATCAATTGGCTCATATTGGCATCACCTACTTTTGACAGCTATTTAGGGGTCCTCATGGGGCCACTCTTGCAGAAATTGTTAGATTTTCCATACTTTTCCCTCATTTTGTTGACCGAGATTCGACGATTGATCTCATTAATCTAGCATCAATTGGGGAACTAGAAATCACTCTTAAATGGTTTAAAAATGATAAAGTCCATGGCCCAAATGGATGGTTTGTTGAAATTTATCTAGCTTTCTTTGAAACCATGGGAAAGGACCTACTTAAGGTTGTGGAGGAATGTAGGTTAGTTGGTCATATGCATGAGGTTGTCAACTCTACTTTCATTTCCCTCATCCCCAAAGTGGACTCCCCTCTTCCTTTCAATGATTTCAAGCCTATATCTCTCTGCAACTACCTCTATAGAATTATTGCGAAAATCATTGCTAATCAATTAAATCCCATCCTATCTTCCCACATCTCATCCGAGCAATTTTTCATTTTTTCATAATAGACAAATACATGAGGCCATTGACATCCCACAGGAGGTCCTCCACTCCATTAAGACAAGGCATTTAAAAGGATCCATCCTCAAGATCGATATTTCTAGGGTGTTTGATTAAGTCAACTGGTTATACTTAAGAATTATCCTCACACACTTAGTCTTCCCTCTCTCTTTCATTCAATGGATAATGTGTTTTATCACCATTGTGTCCTTCAACATTCTCATTAATGGCTTGGCCTCCAATTACTTTCACTTAAAGCAAGGCCTCAGACAAGGATGTCTTCTTTCCCCTCTCGCTTTCCTCCTTGTAATGGAAGGACTAAGTAGGTTAATATTGTAGGAAAGATGAGACAGATGACCTTAGGGTATCAAATTAAAAACAATTTGCATCATCTCCCACCTACTTTTTATGGACGATGTCTTATGTTTCCCAGTGGGGGAATACAAGACTTCTCTATTTTTTATGATATCATGCGGTTTTCTTCCACTGCAACTGGTATGGAATCCAATCAACTGAAATATACAATCTCTTTCTCATATTTTTCCCAACAAGAAATTGAGATCGCTCTTCATAAGTTCCCTTTTCGAAGACTTTTTCTAGAGCATGGACTCAAATATCTTGGTTTCCATATCAATCTACATAGTTACAAAATATCGGATTAGACTTGGCTCATGGCCATGGTGGAAAAAAGATTTCATAATTGGAATCATAGGTTCGTGTATGGGCGTTTACTCATTAAATCCGTCCTTGAGGAAATTCTAGTTTACTGGATCTCCTTAGCATGGTTACCATAAGAATCCTATCCCGATACAAAATATTTGTTGTAGATTCCTATGGAATGGTTACAAGGAGTGGAAGCCATTTCCTTGGGTGGGCTGGAGTCAAATCCTGCATCCTAAGAAATGGGGTGGCTATGGTATAAAGGATATTACTTCTTTTGCACATGAACTTGCTGCCAAGATGGGATGGCATGTTCTCATTACCTGGAGCCTTTGGACTTATGTTGTCCCTCACAAATACATTTTTCTTTTCCATTATTTCGATTGTATTTGACTCTTGACCTAGCATAGAATAGGTATATCGATGATCTGGTAGGGTGTCATACACACTCTTCCTACTATCAAAAACTATCGTGCATGGCGTATTAAATCTAGGACATCAGTACGCTTAGGCATGTACCTATGGTCAAGATGTTCTAATATGTACAGACTACCCCCAAATCTTATTACCTTTTTAAATGATCGAGGCATAAACTCGATTTCTAATATTGTAGATCTGGAGAATACCACCATTTTTGCAAATGCTTGGAAATCATCTGACTTGGGAATCACTATACAATGGCATCAGAACTGGGTGGGCTATACCTCTGCACTAACTAAATCACATGTACATATGAGGGAGGAAAATGATGAACTCATTTGGGCACCTAAAAAACACGAAAGTTACTCCTCGAAAGACGGATATCCTACCATATATGCTGCTCACGAGCCACTTGCTTTGGCTAAGTGGTGGTGTACTATTTAGAATCTCAAATCTCCCATATGCACTGGGATTTTTTTATGTGGAATGTCCTTATGAACAAAACTCTTACTGGGGAAAATTTGATGAAAAGGTCATTTGATGGTCCCTCCTAGTGCATCCCCTGTCAACAGGTCATTGAATCAAATAAAAATCTCTTTCTCACCTACCCTTTCGCTATCAATTTATGGGAACAATTTCTCTCCTCTCTGGCTATTAGACAATGATGGCATGGAGATAACATTCAGAATTCTTGGAATCATTGGTGGACTCATACCTCGAACCAGAAATCTCACAATCTCCCCTTACTTATTTATTGCAAAATCTAGTTGAACAGGAATGGCATCATATTTTGAGACAAAGCTACCCATTGGCCTATCTCTATCACCCATATTATTAACTCATTTCAAGAAATTGTTGATGACAAGCACACTCCTCCTGTCTCACCTATGACACCTAAAGTTATTTACCGAAATCATCATTTGGCATACTTTGATGGATCTGCACAAGAACAAGGATGTGGGCGTGGGTATCTTTCTGAATCTAGCTCATAGACATTCTTACCCCATCTAGATGAGTTTTAGGGTTGGGACAAATAACTATGTCGAAATCATCACTATTAGACATTTGCTCCATTTTGCATTGGAACATGATTGTAAGAACCGTCATATTTTTGGAAATCAAAAAACATTATAAAATTGTTCAATAACACATATACATGTCATGTGCACACACTGAGGAACATATTGGATGAATCTATGCATTTAAAATAAAAATTAGATTATATTTCTTGTCATTACATTTACAGGGAATGCAATCAAATTATAGACCAACTATCCAAGGAGGTTGTGGTCCAGCCCAGTGGTTAGTGGCTAATTCAGGAACAACCGGATGCTGAAAAATACTAGTATTAGCATCAACCATATATAGACCACCTATTTTAGGGGGAAAATAGACCCTAATAAAATCTCATTTTTTCCAAATATTATCAGATCATTATATTATGCTCTATATATCATTGCATATATCTATTTCAAAACAAGTATGGTATACCCAAGGGTTAATTTTGTACAAACATTAGCCTTTGGCATCTACAACATGTAATTTTCTCAAATCATAGAAAATTGTGGGAAAAAAAAGAGTTAGCTGAATATGGAAACAATGACTTCCCCTAGTGTTTTCTATAAAATTTCAATTTTTCTAAGAAAACACGTTGCAAAATGTAACTCACAAAACATAATATGACTAAAGAATGCAGCCATGTTTCATTTTTTTTTAAATATTTTTTTTGGTTGAGAATGAAGCCACATTTGTGACCATTTCACTTGGAAGTTCCAAACCAACGCATTTCAAAAAATGTAATGTAAGTCACTACTATATGTTTCAAAAATAATGCAGCCACGTTTGGCACCATTTAAATGGAAAGTGAAATGTTTTATAATGTAAAACAGGGAGCCAACTTTTAATATTTTTTTCAATTTTAAGATTCATTTTTTTGTAATCTTGATACACGTTTTCATTTTTATCTAATTTTTATACATGGCGATAAGTAATAGGCACAATAAATTTTTAATCATCGTTTGCTAAAAAAATATTTTAAACAAGGTTTAAAAACATGATTTAAATATGCAAAATGTTAAAGAGTTATAATTCCATTAGTTGATATAGTGGAAAAGACTAGAATATACTAGCATCTTTCAATTTAAACTATCATATCAAAACAATTAATTAAAAAAATGATTAAATTGTCCAATTAGATGAACATAAAAATTGAAAATGGAAAACTTCAATACAAAAATTAAAATTGTTAATATAGTAATAACATAGATTATATAATAATAATGATTAATATACTAGTTAAGTTGTAGTTTTATGTTAAGTTGTAGTCTTAAAATGATATTCTTATGTTAAGTTGTAATTTTTTATATATATTTGAAACATATTTTACTTATTTTCCTGATATTTGATAAATAGAGACTAAAGTTAATTTATAAAAAATAAAAAGTAAATGAACTAAAAAAAAGTTAAGACAAAATATTGAGATGTCTAATCAATAAAGAAAAATTATATCGATTACATCTACATCAAAAATAATGATTATATATATATATATATATATATATATGATATATATATATGATATATATATATATACTATATATATATATTATATATATATATATATATTATATATATTAATAGTATATAATATTTATTTAATTATTAATTTTAAAGAAAAAAAAAAGAAAAAAAAAAAAACTTTAAATAACATAACAAAAAAACAATAACAAAAACAGTCCAAAAAAAGCAGATGAACCAGAAAACAAAATACAAAGCACTAGAAAGTCAAGAATGTAAAAAAGTTGAGCCTTATCAGAAAAAGCAAAGACACAAAATCAAAAAGCGCAAAAGCATGTCCTTATAACAAAGCTAAAGAGCCAATAAAATAGCTTGCGCAGAGCTCATACAGCCACTACAACTATAATTGATTGTATGGGTTGAACACATTCTTAAAGGCCTGAACGCATATGCATCTGTGTGTTTAGATGTTCATGAAGCTATTGTAATGGCCTTGACATGACTCACTCTTCGTTAATTTTTCCCTGAGAGTTGACCTTAATTCTTGATCTGTTTCGATGATCTAGGCCTCCTATGTTACAATAATCCTTGACCCAGACCACCTATGTTACAATAATTCATTGTTTCTATTTACAGAGAGAGGCGAAGATATTTACAGAGAGAGAGTGAGAAGGAAATAATATCAAAGATATTGTGTGAGGGAGATATTCTGAGAGTGAGAAAGAGCAAGATAGGGAGACAATGAGAGAGGGAGATAGCAAGGGCGAGGGTGAGAAAGTGAGATAGGAAAGTGGGAGAGAAAGAGGGAGAGAGGGAGGGAGATCAAGTAATAGAAAAAAAGCGAGAGAGAGGGAGAGGGAGAGAGGGAGAGACAAAGAGAGAGAGGGAAAGAGAGAGAGGGAGAGGGGCAAAGGGAGGAGGAAGAAGAATGGGAGTGAGAGAGAGAGAAGGAAAGGTAAAGAGGGGAAGAGAGAGAGGGAGAGGGGTAGAGGGAGGAGGAAGGAGAGAGAGAGAGAGAAAGAGAGAGGGGGGGAAGAGAGAGAAGGAGAGTGCAGAAGAGAGACGGTAAGACAAGGAATAAGAGGGTGAGAGATTGATACAGAGAGAGAGAGAGAGAGAAAAATCCATAGTAACAATCATAGAGAGATATTTAGAGACATTGTGAGAGAGGGATAGGAGGAGTGAGAGAGAGGAAGCGTAATAGAGAGGAAGAGAGAGATAGGGCGACAAAGGGATGGAATGGTGGAGGGCCTATTTGTGACCTTCAACCTTCTTTCACTATTATTCATACACATTTTGTGTTTATTTATTATCTAAAGTAATATTCTCATTCTCATTTATTGCAAATTGGATTTTTGAGCTAGCATATCTCATCTTTGCTCATGAATTTCTATGGCCTAACTCCCATGGAGAGAACCATGAATTTATGCTCAAACCATTCCAATGTAAGGTTAAAGTTTGTGTTTTTTGAAGCTTTAAATTTTCTTTTGTTTTCCACGTCTAATTTTTATGAATAAGGAAGAGAACAAGGGGGCTCTACTTTGTTTCAAATCATTTTTGAAAAAAGTTAAATGAGAAGAAAAAAAATGTGGGGTTTCATTTCATTCATTTGTCTTTAAGTCTAGTGTTTGTGGAATTTATTTTTATTTTGAATTACTTCCTATGATTTTATTTTCATAGAATGGATGAGTACAACAGGAAACTCTTCTATATATTATGGTCTTATTTTACTTTGTTTAAATTCATTGTTAATAATTTAAAATTAGAAAGGGAAAAAATAGGGGTCTATTTAAATTTTTTGTTTATAAATAATGTTGTTTTTAAATTTTTCTTTGTGTAGGAAAAATTGTCCTATTGGGAGGTATATAGTTTTTTTATATTAAAAAAATTACTTTGTCTCAGTGTCATTTGATCTATTTTATGTAAATTTATGTGGTTGACTATGTATGAGTGTTCGAAAAAGGAATGGTCTAACTTGGTTAATGATTTTGTAGTTCATATATATGCTTATACACCATGAAATGACTATTGTGTGAATATTTTCTTAGAAACTTATTTATTTTAAATCAAGGTTTCATTTGGTTTATTTTTAGTAAAATTATCTCATTGAACATGTGTGAGTTTGTGGAGGAATATTTGAATGAATCATTTTCTAGTTATTTATTTTTTCCATAATGAGATTGGGAAACATATTTAGGACATTTTTGTAAAGAACCCTTGAAGACTTGACATTGAGTGATATTTATTTAAATATTTTAAAATTAATATATTACAAATATTTGTTAATGATATCGATTCCCTTTCCATGAAAAGTTTGTTGTTGAAATTTAACATTGGTTTTTCAATTTGGTTTTTTGAACAACTTTGTTGTATTTTCTTTCCACCAAAACTTTATAGATAAGACAAGGTAATTTATTATGGAGATGAACCAACCTAGATCTATATTTACTCTATATCTATCAAGTACTAAGAGGGATCAAATATTTCAAGATGATACCACTTTTGTGAGTGAAAACCTTAAAGAAAGGTTTGCAACTTGAAATATATTATCACTCTATCCACTTAATAGGTTTCAATTAAGATGGATCTAGGATAGTTTTTATAGCACAACACATGTATTATAAGGAAAATATGGTTTCTTATAAAGAATGAATTGATGTCTCCTAACATTTAAAATTAATTTATATAACATGATAATGTTAAGGTTGTTGAATACAATTGTAAATCACATAAACTCATATAAATAATAGTAATAATCCTAATACATAGAAAGTAATGTTCCTTGTATTTCTTTTCCCTGCCACATTAAATGGTGATCAAAATGCAAAAACTATTACAAAATTTTAGATAATACTGTTTAGTCTTCAACAACCTTGATAAAAAATTTAAATTTAAATTTTATTATTTTACAATTATAATTCCTTTAATATTCATGACTTTTGGATTGGATTAAATGATAATTATTGTTCAAATAACAACATAAATAAGTAATAAAATATTTTATTTAACTCAGATTCATAAAAAACATTGAAAATGTAAATGTTGATTGTTTCAGAGAAGAGGCATAAAATAAAATGTTTTGTTTGGTATTATATCTTTTTGTACTAATAAAAATATATCTAAACACAAAATTCATCCTTTAAAAAGAGGGTTGCAATTTACTTTTTAAGTCGATATTTTGACTACACTAGATTTATGGCTAGTTTAAAAAAGCAAAGTAACAATTAAATTTTATTACCTCGAAAAATCCTTACATCACACAATCTTGACCAAGATGCATGTTTCCTCTCTAATCATCCCTCTATAGTATTATCTAATATAGATAGTATATGATTGGTATACTATGTCCCCGTAAACATTTGTTGCTAGCTCGTGGATATCTTGTGACAATAAATAATTAGTGGCCACTAAGTTCAAAGATCTACAATTTCAAAGAAGTTCAACACTGCTCATAAAATTGTGTTTTCATTATTCTTGGTAAATCAAGCATAGTAGTAGACATGAAAGCACTAGTTAACAAGTTACTAGCTCACCAGGTAATTTTTAATAACTTCTCTATATCTCAATGAGGATTTTCTACATTTTCAATTATGGTATATCTTTTTTTTGTCCATAGCTATATGAATATGAAACTGTACATATTAGTGTTACAAGTCATGGAGTGAAATCATCTCATATGTAGCTAAGGGATAGACCAAATATGTTTCAGACAGAGACATAAACAGTCATAATACCTACACATATCCCTTATACAAGGATTTAGAGCACCAGTCATGCGAACAATACAATTTAATATGTAATTCCATTTATTGATATTATATTTTGGGATGTTTTTATAAAAAATAATTGAAATGTTGTTAATCTCCTCTATTCTTATTGTTGCATTTATCCATACTTTAATGATTAATAACTTCTAATAAATGAAACTATAAATTGTTTGGTTCTTATATATGATAGATGTTTGTTAGTTGATATATTGGTTTCTTAAAAGGGAAAGGGAAAAGTGCTTTTTTTTAGTGTTATATTTTTCTAAGCTTCCAAAATAACAAGTTTAGTCTCAAGAATTATTTAAATAAAAAAACCTTAAAAACATCACCATAATTTATAATTTTTATCATAAATTTAATGTAATTGTAGAAATTTTGTTTAAATTATCGTGTATTCATTAAAATTTATTTAAAAATTTTAATCCAATTGTATCCATTACCTTTATAAAAATATACATATGACCTTTTTGTGCAAATATAAATTATATATTGAGAATGCATCTTTCTTGAAATATGTTATACCAATCTTACACTGAGTTACATATAACAAATCAATCCCCACACACACAGATATATATATACTAATATAATAATTTACTTATGAAATTTTCTTTATACTAACACAAATTCCAAGTAAAAAATGATAGAAAACCATTCATCATTTACTTTCTTATAATTCTCTAATCTCGTGAATGTTTGTAACAAATTTATCCCCCTATTTATACCATTCCATTCAGATGTTTAGTCATTAAAATTTTCCATATCTATCATTCTTTATAAAACAATGATCTCTCTTGCATGGTTATAGATATTTTTTTATTTTTTATTTTGTGAATCTAAGGGCCTCCATTATATCATAATATTACATCGATTTATACAATTTTCCAAAATCCTAACATCCTCACACATACCATATTTATTTTCCACTAGGTAATTACCAAGAAAGATAGCCAATTTCCTTTGGAGAAACTAAGTCATTGATTCCATGTGTGTGGGCTAGAGTGGGATCTAAGGCCTCACCATGGCCTAAATCTCCTACAATGTGCCTTTTCCATTCACCCCTCTCTAGAATTGCACTTCTAGTACTACCTCATTGATGAGGCATTTCACTCCAAGCTATATCACAATATTTCCTGCAAACCAAAAAACTATTTCCATAACAATAAGCATCAATACACCTAGATAGAATACCGCAGGAACCTAATTATGTACCTCCTATACCTATACATGGGATGAGGGCTAAAATTCACAAGTTGAGATGTTAATCATGCTTTCTCTCTCTATGGAGGCACACCCAACCCTCCATCAAACCACCAAAAAATTGACATCCTTCCAACACAAGGAGAACGCAATGTTACTAGACCAACCTATGCATTCTAGTCCACCAACTAACAAAATTGGCCCCATCACCATAAAGTATACCCAACACTAAACCAAAACCTTATAAATAACCATAATGTCGATCAAGAAAATGAAAGAGCCAATGTCTATGGTTAATTAAGAATAAGGACAAGACTCGTGAATTATGGTAGTTCCTAGTCCCCATAAAGACTAACATAGAGTTGATGACAACAATAAATAAATATTGAACTTACCTTAGTGATGTATAAATAATTGACATACCCCTTTATGTAGTAGTCACCCTAGCACATCTCATTGTTTCTTTAGTGTGTAGCAAGTGACCAAGAGCACTATTTTTTTTACCACTTAGTGTTGTAAATCCACAAGGAAAATTCTTCTAAAAGTGCTAAAGGTGTGATTTTATTGGAAAAACTTGGAGTCATCCTAGACTTACCTTGTACCATGGAAACTTGAGCATTGTAAAACCTCCTTGAAGCCATTACAGTATGTAATATTTCCCATATTAATACTTAGTTGATACCTAGTTCGAGCTCGTAAACCCACAAGTGCCATGCTTGATCCAATGTCGCTATTACCGCCTCCATCATCATGTTGCAAGTAATAAAAATTCCTCTCATTAATTAGCATAAATTCACATGTGCTTGCATGGCTGCGGGCTACCATGCCACCCAGCCTTAATTATAATTAAGGTTGAATGGGTGGCATGCACCTTCCTGAGCCTCACTAATTCAAATGTTAATGATATTTTAAGTTAGTACATTAAATACTTACCTGTAGCAATTAAGATTTCTTCTCAATGTTGTCAACATAATATTCTGTATTATATTTCTTGAAAATATTATGATGGATAAATATGCACAAAATGAGTTGACTTTGGCTTCTAGCAATGACAATTCTTAACTAATATAGCATTGAACCTTTCTACCTAGCATAGATAATGGTGCATGCATATGATACATAATTGTTAATAAAAATTTGAAAATCATATTCTTGGTTGCGACTTAGTGAATATTTGGAGACAAATCCAATAATATTAAATTATAAATTAAATTAGATAAATATCTAATGAGAAGTGAAGATTTAACTCAAGTGAACTCTTACATGTTAGCCTGAATGGTTTCTCATGGAAATCACAATGGTGCAGACAAAATTGCTAATGGAAATTTGAAAATAATATTTTGTGCAACTGCTTAATGAAAATTTGGAAACAATAACTAACTCAGGGCATGTCTATGAGTGGTAGGAAAATAATTACAAAAAACATTTCCTACTATCAGGTTGGGTTGGGAAGACATTACTCACTCCAGCAAATAGTAGAGTGTCATCTTCGCCTGCCTCACTCGAATTAAAAATTAACGCATACATTTGAAATTACATCAACGATTCAAGTAGTAGTCTTGCGGACTTGGGAAGATGCATTAGCCTATAGTATTTTTGTTTATCACACAATCTTGTCCATGGTTGACTCCTACACTCGGATATTATCTTTGAGCCTTCAAGACATAAGCATCTAGATCTCTCCACAAATAACTTCAACAGTTCAGTGCCTGCCTTCAACCAACTACCAATGTTGCAAGTCTTAAATATTTTCTCCAATTTTTCCAATGCTACAATTCCATCCTTTTTAGGAAATCTTTAACATCTTTTACAATTTAACTTGAGCTCAAATTTTCATGCTGGATCCATGCCTTTTAGGCTAGTAAATATGAAAAAACTATAACATCTATGGTTAGCAGGTTGCAATCTTATCAGAGAAATTTATTGGATGTTTTTGCATCAGTTAATGATTCTATCTCCTACAATAACTTCTATCATTTAATAGATTCTAACAAAATATGTAGCACAATATGTTTACTCCAAATTTAGAGAGGGACGTTATAGAGGAAACCCTTACCATTTTTATGATAGTTAAGATATCAATAGATGTCTCCATTACCTCCTCATATGATAATAATATCACTACTTCTATTATCCTTTTATTAGTTTATTCTCTTTTGAATGAGGTAATTTCTCTTTTGGGCTATTGTTATCGGTTGATATCTTCCATACTCTAATTCTCTTTTTAAGTAAGATAAAAATACT
>APFE030111898.1:4652-16603 GCA_000404065.3 Pinus taeda | reverse complement strand
ATGCAACTGCTTTGCAGTTTGATGAAATAGTCTCAGCCTTGCTGACGGAGGAGATGAGATGAAAAATATGGACAACCAGAATGGTGATGCCTTGTCTGTACAAGGATGGTCCCAGAACAGAAACAAAAATAAGTCATCGAGTGGGAGATCTAAATCTAGAGGGAGATCTAAATCTCCAGGAAAACCTACAAAGGTGGTGTGCTGGAAATGCGGAAAGGAAGGGCACTTCAAAAGGGAGTGTAAATCTAAAGCTCCTGATAAAGGAAAAGGATTTGACGATGCTCCTTCTGTAGAGGCGAAAACCACCTCAGATGAAGGTGGGGATGTGTACTTGGCTTCTTCAAGTACACATGTAGATCATGAGGCATGGTTAATTGACTCAGGTGCATCCTTTCACTTCACTCCCCATCGAGAGTGGTTCTACGAGTATGAGAAATAAGATGGTGGTGATGTCTTCTTAGGAGATGATAAGAAGGCTAGAATCATTGGTAGTGGAAAAGTAACGTTGAAGTTGCAAGGTGGAAGGGTTAGAACCCTTCCGGGTGTTTTGCATATTCCTACTGTTAGCCTCCTGCTGCAGCAGGTTACTCATATTTCATGATTGACATTTTTACAGGCCAAATATGTCATACTTTGCATGCTGCAATGTTCCATATTTGCTTAACAGTCTCCAAACGAAGAAGGCTACTCAGAGTTCATTCAATTGCCTTCCAAATTTTTGAGAAGTTATCCCGACATCGCCAAGTTTCAGTTAAAGGGAGGTCCAAACAGCTTAATCTTGGTCTCCCTAGGTTTAAATTTCCTGTTTTAGAATATAAAGAATGTAAATATGTCCAAACAGCTTAATCTTGGCAGATTCTTAGATAGGTAGAGAATCCAAGGAGCCCAACAGTTTAATCTGGGCCCTCGGATGAAATAAGGGTAGTTTGTAGATAGGAAAGCATGAAAAGAAAAATGGAATGATGGGTTTTCAAGTCTAAGTGCACCCAAATCAAAAGAAGAAAAAAATGTTAGGTAAGTAGGTTGGGTAGGTAGTTTTGAGGTTGCTGAATCCTAACTGCTGATCAGTTCCAGGTTTTCAGGTGTCATCTCACTCAGGACACAATCAGCAGGCAGTTCTATGCGAGAAGCTCAAAAGAGGTATAACTAACTCCCCTTCTCCACTTTCCCCCAATCATTAACTAACTTCCTCAAAAGAGGTCAAGATCTGCTTGATACCTCTTAAGTTTCATAATTTTCATAGCAATTGCTTAAGTAAAGATCTGCTTTACTCAAAGTCATTCCATACTCTCTGAAGAATGGTTATACCCCCTTATAACAGCCTAAGGTCTCCTGAACTTAGCGCTTTCTTACCACCTCCATATTAACCACTAACACTATTATTTAGCCCCCTATACTTTCCCCTGTCCCCTACTAATACTATGTAAATCTTCCCCTATGTATTATCCCTCCCCTTGGTTGAAAAATAACCATAAGTACCCCCGGGAATTGCTCAGTTTACCTGAAACTTAGCAAGAACCCTCACCCTTCAAACCATCTTCCAGATACAATGCACTCCTTCCAGAGTATAAAATCCCTCTGAGGTAATCGGACCCCTTCCGAAACCTCAATCGCCTTTCACACCCACTTACTTACTCCTTCCGCCCAAAACAAACCCCTTGCCGACTTCCTTAACACTCCGCAGACCCTTAGAAGCCAGATCGCATTGCAAGACCGCAGTTTCATCTCCATGCAAGTCATGACCCATCCGTCACCACCCGACGCGATATCGCGATATCGACGGTCGGCGGTCGCAAGCGCCAAATGTCCAACTCAAACACCCTCCATTCCCCGCCGATGCGATATTGCGATCGCATCGGAGCTAGTTCATCGCATCACCTTCAGTATCTGCACCTCGCAATGTCATTCTGTACCAGGGACCCACCACAGTTGACGTCATCCGCCGTACAGCTGACGTCATGCTGACATCAGCAGCCAGGAAGCCAAAAATTCACGCAGGAAGAGAAATCGCACTTTGGAGCTCCAGAACAAGAAAAAGAGGCAGTTTGGGGGAATCTTTTTGATTCCTTAGCCCGTCATGCGTCGAAAAAGCCCAAAAATCGCCCGATCGTGCCAAAGTGATCCGGTTTAAAGACAACAGCAGATCAATGACAGAGTTTAAAGTGTATCAGATCAAATCATCAGGTATCAAGCGTGTCAAAGAGTATCAGTAGACGGTGGAAGCCATCAATGTAGCGGCAAAGAGTATCAGTTAAAATCTCGAGCAGCGGCCCGAAGCAGGAGAACATTTAATACCTTCCAGTAGATTCAAAGAAAGAGGGCGAAGCCACTCGAAGCCCTCAAATCATAATTATTGCACATTTAACTCACACCAGAGCAGAACTACAGTTCCCGAAGCACAATCATTTCAGCATCACCGCATCAAGCCTCCAAGGGCCACATTGTGATCTTTTCTGATTCAGCTGCCCCTAGCGCAGCCAAAAAGATTTACTTGCATTTAATTCCAGCAACACTTAGATTTTTGAAGAGTTTTCTAGCAGACCTGTTTAGGTCAATTGTAATGAATGTCTTTCCGATATTTTGCTTATAAATACCACCTTGAACAATGTTGTGAGGGGTTGGTTGGTTGGTAGCAGTTGGTTAGTTTGCTTCCCAGCATTTTCTCCGAGCAGAGACCCGCACTGTAACTGTCCTATTTTCTATAATCAAAGATTGTTGAAAGCATGGATTGCGAAACTACTTGATGTGTTCACTTGGCCAAGGAATGATTACGGAATTCCTGTTCTTCTACATGATTCAATGAGTGTTTCTCTCCTCTGTTAATTTTTATGTTTTTTACCACCGTCCCACCTTCTAAATAGCAAAAAAAAAAATAATAGCTTAAGATTTGTTTTACTACACCTTAAGTTCAATTTCTGCATTTTTCAATGTTTTCTTCAGAAATAACTATGAGCATGTATACTTAAATGATCTTGTTTACGCTGTTTCTTTCACATATGAATGCATGTTTAGGAATTCTTAACTGCTCCTGGATCCCATTCATCCATTTCTCTCCTTTTTCAGCATGATGAAATGATTCTCCTTTGCCTTTCATCCCTGATTTTCATTCCATCCTTTCAGTAGACTGATAATTGTATCCTGTGTGGCTATCCCGCTCCATAATCCCCTTGTGACCAAGAAAACGCAATAGCAAGCCTCAATCCGTGACTCCATGCCCAATGGTTCAAAACTTATTACACCTTACCTTGCCTCTCTGTTAGAGAATCCTACCTTCCATCCAATCACAAACAAAAAACCCTTGAGCCAAATCCTAGCCTAAAGTCATCAACAAAAGTTGAAACATAAAGAGAGAGCCCTCTCTGATTGCAGGTGGGCTAGAACCTGCAATCCAAAGATTGGTTTGTGGTTACCTCGGCCGTATCCCTATAAGGAGCCTAGGGACAACCTGAGTGATAACATAATGGCGACTCCGCTGGGGACCTCCTCAGATAAATTCATTAAACCAGTCCGCAGCTCTACAGAGGAAGAAACCAACTTGTGAAAGTCTCGGTCGACCTGTACCTGTGTTCTTCACTGGGGATTCAAGCGCTTTGTTCATTTCTATAAACCCCACTTTCTGGAGAAAGTGCTCTTGTTCTTCAGATCTTGTCACGCTTAGTTCTGGTCTTTGATGGTGGACAAAAATCAGGCACTTCAAAGTCTAGGCATCCACCTGGTGACTCCACTTCAATTTCAATCAAAGGATCCACTGAGGAACGACCCAATCTTACAGCCAAATAGTCCATGTTCCCAAGTATTAACAGTGAGAGAGAATGACCGAGTTCTGGGAAGATCTTCCATTTGATGAAGCTTTAGATGAATTCAGAAAATTTTTATCAGAATTCGAACTTAATGAAGAATTTTTCAGAGCGGTCTTGTTAAAAACAAAAACAGCAGGCCGCCCGAATAAACTTTTCCTTGAGTTAGTTGTTGAAAGATATGAGAATGAAATTGAACTCTTGGAAGCTCAGATACAATCATACAATTTCCGTGACCCTAAAGAATTTTACCAAAATCTTCCTCCCCCAGTCCACAGGGAAATAGTGCTATCTCCCGAATTACAGGTTGAGTATGATCTGGGTTTCAAGGCAAAGGTAGAAGGATTAGCTGCTAGGCTTATTACCGAGGATGCAGCTGTTCCATCTGACCAAGAAGACCCAGAATCATGCCGAAGTCTCCCTTCCCCAACTCAGAAGGAAATAGCGCTGCCTGTTGACTTACAGATTCTGTATGATTCTATTTTCAAGGCAAAGACAGAAGGATTAGCTGCTAGGCTTATTACCGAGGATGCAGTTGTTCCATCTGACCAAGAAGACCCAGAATCATGCCAAAGTCTCCCTTCCCCAACTCAGAAGGAAATAGCGCTACCTGCTGACTTACAGATTCTGTATGATTCTATTTTCAAGACAGTGACTGGAGGATCCGTTGCGGAGCTTATTACCGAAGATGCAATTGTTCCATCTGACCAAGAAAACCCAGAATAAGTTCTCTCACATGATGATTTTATTGATCCTATTGCAGACTACATGGAACTTCTGCTTGACGCAAGTTCTTTAGCATGCCTTCTCGGTGAAGACCAAATACATCAGCAGCAGCCCGTCTATACCACAAATTTGATTATGAGGGCACATGACCGAATAATGCTTCCAAGTTCAAAAACCATCAGTCAGCGAGATCACTCTTTTCTTCAGTTGCTTAAGTGGCTGCACTGGTTATTTGATCTCACCTGACAGCAAAGTAAGTGCTGGTTAGGGTAGGTAGGTAGGAGAAATAAGGCAGCCGGAGAAGATGATTTTGCAGAAAATAGCAACAACTAAAGGCTAAGGCATTCTGACCTGCTGTTCTTGGCTTCTCACAAGGAGAAACCATCCCCAAGTGGAGCCACTGTTAGCTTCCTGCTGCAGCAGGTCACTCATATTTCATGATTGACATTTTACAGGCCAAATATGTCGTACTTTGCATGCTGCAATGCTCCATATTTGCTTAACAGTCTCCAAGCGAAGAAGGCTACTCAGAGTTCATTCAATTGCCTTCCAATTTTTGAGAAGTTATCCCGGTATTGCCAATTTTCAGTTAAAGGGAGGTCCAAACAGTTTAATCTTGGTCTCCCTAGGTTCAAATTTCTGTTTTAGAATATAGAGAATGTAAATCTGTTCAAACAGTTTAATCATGGCAGATTCTTAGATAGATAGAGAATCAAAGGAGCCCAACAGCTTAATCTGGGCCCTTGGAAGTAATAAGGGTAGTATGTAGATAGGAAAGCATCAAAAGAAAAAATGGAATGATGGGTTTGCAAGTCTAAGTGCACCCAAATCAAAAGAAGAAAAACTGCTAGGTAAGTAGGTTGGGTAGGTAGTTTTGAGGTTGTTGAATCCTAACTGCTGATCAGTTCCAGGTTTTCAAGTGTCATCTCACTCAGGACACAATCAACAGGCAGTTCTATGCGAGAAGCTCAAAAGAGGTATAACTAACTCCCCTTCTCCACTTTCCCCCAATCATTAACCAACTTCCTCAAAAGAGGTCAAGATATGCTTGATACCTCTTAAGTTTCATCATTTTCATAGCAGTTGCTTAAGTAAAGATCTGCTTTACTCAAAGTCATTCCATACTCTCTGAAGAATGGTTATACCCCCTTATAACAACCTAAAGTCTCCTGAACTTAGCGCTTTCTTACCACCTCCATATTAACCACTAACACTATTATTTAGCTCCCTATACTTTCCCTTGTCCCCTACTAATACTATGTAAATCTTCCCCTATGTATTATCCCTCCCCCTGGTTGAAAAATAACCATAAGTACCCCCGGGAATTGCTCAGTTGACCTGAAACTTAGCAAGAACCCTCACCCTTCAAACCATCTTCCAGATACAATGCACTCCTTCCAGAGTATAAAATCCCTCTGAGGTAATCGGACCCCTTCCGAAACCTCAATCACCTTTCACACCCACTTACTTACTCCTTCCGCCCAAAACAAACCCCTTGCCGACTTCCTTAACACTCCGCAGACCCTTAGAAGCCAGATTGAATCGCAAGATCACAGTTTCATCTCCATGCAAGTCATGACCCATCCGTCACCACCCGACGCGATATCGCTATATCGGCGATCGGCGGTCGCAAGCGCCAAATGTCCAACTCAAACACCCTCCATTCCCCGCCGATGCGATATTGTGATCGCATCGGAGCTAGTTCATCGCATCACCTTCAGTATCAGCACCTCGCCATGTCATTCTGTACCAGGGACCCACCATAGTTGACGTCATCCGCCGTACAGCTGACGTCATGCTGACATCAGCAGCCAGGAAGCCAAAAATTTGCGCAGGAAGAGAAATCGCACTTCGGAGCTCCAGAACAAGAAACAGAGGCAGTTTTCGATGCGCGATTAGCGGCATCGCTACGGGAAATAGGCCGTTTTGGGGAATCTTCGGGGAATCTTTTTGATTCCTTAGCCCGTCATGCGCCGAGAAAGCCCGAAAATTGCCCGATCGTGCCAAAGTGATCCGGTTTAAAGACAGTAGCAGATCAATGACAGAGTTTAAAGTGTATCAGATCAAATCATCAGGTATCAAGCGTGTCAAAGAGTATCAGTAGACGGCGGAAGCCATCAATGTAGTGGCAAAGAGTATCAGTTAAAATCTCGAGCAGCGGCCCAAAGCAGGAGAAGATTTAATACCTTCCAGCAGATTCAAAGAAAGAGGGCGAAGCCACTCGAAGCCCTCAAATCATAATTATTGCACATCTAACTCACACTAGAGCAGAACTACAGTTCCCGAAGCACAATCATTCCAGCATCACCGCATCAAGCCTCCGAGGGCCACATTGTGATCTTTTCTGATTCAGTTGCCCCTAGCGCAACCAAAAAGATTTACTTGCATTTAATTCCAGCAACATTTAGATTTTTGAAGAGTTTTCTAGCAGACTTGTTTAGGTCAATTGTAATGAATGTCTTTCCGATATTTTGCTTATAAATACCACCCTGAACAATGTTGTGAGGGGTTGGTTGGTTGGTAGCAGTTGGTTAGTTTTCTTCCCAGCATTTTCTCCGAGCAGAGACCCGCACTGTAACTGTCCTATTTTCTATAATCAAAGATTGTTGAAAGCATGGATTGCGAAACTACTTGATGTGTTCACTTGGCCAAGGAATGATTACGGAATTCCTGTGCTTCTACATGATTCAGTAAGTGTTTCTCTCCTCTGTTAATTTTTATGTTTTTTTACCACCGTCCCTCCTTCTAAATAGCAGAAAAAAAGAATAGCTTAAGATTTGTTTCACTACACCTTAAGTTCAATTTCTGCATTTTTCGATGTTTTCTTCAGAAATAGCTATGAGCATGTATACTTAAATGATCTTGTTTACGCTGTTTTCTTTCACATATGAGTGCATGTCTTTGGAATTCTTAACTGCTCCTGGATCCCATTCATCCATTCTCCCCTTTTTCAGCATGATGAAATGATTCTCCTTTGCCTTTCATCCCTGATTTTCATTCCATCCTTTCAGTAGACTGATAATTGTATCCTGTGTGGCTATCCCGCTCCATAATCCCCTTGTGACCAAGAAAACGCAATAGCAAGCCTCAATCCGTGACTCCATGCCCAATGGTTCGAAACTTATTACACCTTACCTTGCCTCTTTGCTAGAGAATCCTACCTTCCATCCAATCACAAACAAAAAACCCTTGAGCCAAAAGCTAGCCTAAAATAATCAACAAAAGTTGAAACATAAAGAGAGAGCCCTCTCTGATTGCAGGTGGGCTAGAACCTGCAATCCAAAGATTGGTTTGTGGTTACCTCGGTCGTATCCCTATAAGGAGCCTAGGGACAACCTGAGTGATAACATAACCACCTCCTCTTTTGAACCCCATCAAACCACTACTGATTCTACTTATGATATTGATGTCATGCTACCTCCATTAGAAATCCAACCCTCTTCTTTCGTTCCAGTACTCCCAAATTCATGTACTGAGCTTGAGCACATTTGTAACTATTTGGACTTGACCCATTCAAATTCAACAAGCTTTATCGATTGGCCTCCAATATCTTTAACTGCTATAAATGAATACAACACCATCAGCCTCTTTGCCATGGCATTCCCCACACTCTTCCCTACAGGCATTGCAATGATCATGCTAACAAGACTTACAAAAAGTTGAGATTCATGAATATGCTTTACACTTGTTGCACTACCATGATAACCGCTTTGGCCAACACCCAAGATTCCGCTACTATCTTTATAACATTCTAATGCGCCACCGAAGCCAAGCAACTGCTAGTGTTTTCGTGAAGAAGTACATTGAGAACAACTTGCCAACAATAGTTTCAGACCTACGCCAATGTCTTCATGACTTTCCAGATTCAAGATTGCGAGAGTAAATAATGTGGTTCGGTTTAGCCCTAAGAGGAACACGGTCTTTCTGGAACAAATGACGATCTGAACTGACTGACATGATCACGCAAATAGGAAGCCCGGCATTCTTTTTCACTCTCAGTGCAGCGGATACTAAATGGCATGACTTGCACATGATCATGCCCACTAGTGTTCCTTCCAATTCAGTCAACCACTTCCATTGGAAAATTCAAAACATAATTAAAAACCCACATCTAACAGCCCAATATATGCATTGCAGATTTACAATTTTCCTTGAAAAAATCCTACAAAAAGGCCTCCATGCAATCGATTACTGGTGGAGGTATTATTTAATATCCATTTCCCTCTCCATTAATTTTATACATTGCATTTATATGTATTAACCAAATGTAACCTTCATATTATATTAAGATACGAATGGCAACATAGAGGCTTCACACCCATTCATGGCTTCCTTTGGCTACAAAATGCACCAAACATGGACACATTTGACTGAGACAATGCATTAGAAGTTGCTAACGCACAGAAATATTTCGACCACTACATAACTGACTGGAATCCACGTCAGGCAGAACACCGAAATATTCCACTTCACCAATCAACAATTCATAACCCATGTCTTCTTGACACAGCATCAATATTCGCGTCCAATCAATCTCAAGACTATACAAAGCTCGTCAACTGCGTTCAACGTCATACAAAGTGTCATGAATCTTCTTGTCTTCACAAGAAAGGCAATGTACTTAGCTGCCGATATGGAGTACCGTGGGAGTTGAAGTCCACTTCTTCACTTTTCATTGATGATAAAGGTCATAAACCCTACGTCCCTGCTCGCAATGATGAAAGATTGAATATTCACAACGTCGATCTACTCTCTATTTGGAGAGCAAATGTTGATTGCCAACCAATCCTTTCTCATCATGCTGTGTTGAAATATATTTCAAAGTATGCAGCAAAAGCAGAAACAAGATCCGAGAGCTACTGTCAAATGTTAAAGAGAGGCCGATAGGAATATTAAATTGGAATTGTTGATTTTTTATAGAAGAGTTAATAGGTTTGTCGAAAACATTGTGCGCTCACTTTTCTTTAGATGTTTTGTTTATATCTATATTACAAAGAACACACTGTATGTCTTATTTCATTTTAGAGTAAGTTAATTACCCAAAATCAAGAGGTTAAATTAATTACCCAAAATCAAGAAACCTTTATAGATGGCCAAGCATATACAAAGCTTGCTAGTGACGAAGGCAATAACCACCATGAATATCCCGTACCAATATATTTCATTGAAAACCATAATTGTATATTGCATTTAGAAAGTCAAAACATAATATTAGAAAACATGTTGATATTTTGTTATTAAAAAGTTAATTCCATTAGAAACCCTGATATTATTATTATATTTTATAAAGAATAATTTACATATATAGAATGATACTACATTGAAAGCCATAATTGTATAGTGCGATTAGAAAGTCAAAATATAATAATTATTAAAAATATAATTAAAATAATAATTAATAATAATATAATTGAAATGATAAAATATAAAGATTCATAGTAATGATCAAAACAACCCAATCTGCAAATTGATGATTGGACATCTTAATAGTAAAGGCATTTTAAGAATAAGCATAACTTTGGAAGAAAGTTGAAATTGATATGTTCATGTCAAACCTTTTTTTCACCTGTGCAAAAAGTTGACGAATAGTTTTGGACATATGTAAAAAGTTGCTGAGGAGAGGTTGAGATTGAAAATATATAATCATTTTGGGCGTATGTGGTGGGTGAGAAAGTAAAGGTTGAAATTGAATTAATTTTTCATGATTATAGTTATGATATTATGTGATAAAAAGATTAAAAAAACTAAAATCCCAAAGTAAAAGTTGTTCCAAATAAATTTACTGTATTATAAAAGAACGTTGTATCTCTGTGCATATTGTTCCATATCTACGTACCTATTTGAAAATGGAAAAACACCCACTTTAAATTCAAACTATACTCCTCTATTAACTAGAAATACTTTATCAATATGAAATCATATACCATATACATGTCTTAATTATATCCACTTTATTAATGTGGATCCATGAGCTGGATGACACTTGTGGCCATATAAATGTTTAAAGTCAAGAAGCTTGGTGATAATCGAGCAGTTAAATAATATTTTTGAATTTGAAATATTTAAAAATGGTATATTTACTCTGCATCAAAAGATACCTTTAATGGCAGAAAAGGGAAGTTGTCTCGCTTTTACAATTTCTAACTTCAAAAAATAGGAAGCTACCTTTACTTTTATAATTTCGAAAAACAATGTGATGGAATTGAATAAAATATCATAGTCTGAAATGAACAAAATTATATTAAAATATAATATATTAGACTGGAATGAATAAAATTAAAATAAAATATTGAACAAAGAAAGTAGTAATCTTTCCATACAAGTAAACTTTAGTCGTTAATATTGCAGAGGGAAATTCCATCATATTACATAATGAAATCCCATCCTATTACAAGTAAAACTGAGAAATTTCATATACCACAATACAAGTAAAAATTGAAACCAATCTTGTAGAGTGAAATGCCATCATATTACAGAATGAAATCTCATTCTATAGAGAGTTAATGGACAAGGCATGACATGGACTTTGTAGAGTGAATCCCCTAATCTTGTAGAGTAAATCCCATCATATTACAGAATGAAATAGCACTCTAAAGGATTTACCAAAGACATTACAAAAATCACTATCACAGTGGAGAGCTGCTTCACAAGGCAGGACATGGATTCTGCTTACAGGATGTAAGCCCTTCATTCACCATAGAAACTCTTGTTGTTGAAGATGAGAAGTAGCACAAAATTTAGTCTTTCCACATCTATTACAAACTTACAACAATATTAACATCCTGCAAATATTCTCGTCTATGAGGAGCTGTGGGGGCCTATAGATTACAAGAGAATAGTAGAAATTCTTCAAGATGATTGGGAGCATGAAGAAGTATTTACAGATGATGATCATGCAAAGCAAAGGAAATTTTCTTTAATTTTGATCTGTCATGGCTGTAAGCTAGATACATTTGAAGAAACATCTTTGTTAAGCCATGGACAATTAGTATGTAGCTTTGCTTTTCAACTGAAAATACTTAGGCATCCATATGCACACAGTGAAGATATCATAACCTACAGCTATCATTAGAAAATCTAATTTTCAGATTGGAACCAGTTATGTTTATCAAAGATGAATAGGGTATTATCAAAAATAATATTCAATAAAATGCATTTTACCAGTTTACTGACCTGAAAATCATGTGACAGAATTCCACACAGTCGCCACTCCTTTTTTTGGCGAGCTTAAAGAGCAACAAAATTGCTCCAAAGTCATTCCATTCAATTCATCTAATTCCATGGACATTGTCAATTACCTCTTGGTCCAATAAGGTAGGTCATCTCCTTCTCCTCGTAGTAATTTCAACAATGTTGGGTTGTGTTATATTCTTTCCACATAGTTAACAGGGGGTTTGAGGGGTACCCGTAACCCCACTTTATGGGGTC
>APFE030111893.1:4341-26166 GCA_000404065.3 Pinus taeda | reverse complement strand
CTATGAGAAACCAAGTGTTTTTCGATCTTACCTTAGGTCCAACGCTTGTTGTAGCAGCCTAGCTTCGTTGATCCAGATGAGCTCCTCCTTCACTTTGAAACCTGCATACACTAACAATCAAACGATTACATAACACCTGAATATTCCATAAACAAAGCATATTCAACGTATAGACCAAGGAGTATATGAAACAATTCATTAACAACAAATCATTGAGAAGAATGGACTTATTTGTATTAAGGAAACAAAAAAGAAACCATTACAATCTGAGCCTTGGTGTTATGCAAGTTTCTCCCAGGGTCCAGCACGAGTTTTCCTCTACTTTGACAAGCTCACCCACTTCTAATATGACAACAAGAAAGGATGGTAATCTCTCCTCACAAGTTTACAATGGAAGTCCTAATTCCGGCAGCATCTACCCTTTGGAATGTTCAGCTTTCAACCTCCCCTCCTCTGGCCCAAGGCCTGTATTTATAGTGTTCTAGAGGAAGTTATTCAGTTCCAACATCAATGGGATACTCCCTCTTTTGGATGGGGTAGCTCCTCTCTTGATGGGATAAGTTTCTCTATCATAGGGATGCATGAACCATCTGGAGGCACTCAATACACGTCAAACACTCTTCTAGAAGGCTCTAGAAGTGACCACAAGTAACTTTTTTAAGATGAAACTCATGCCTTTTGACCTTTACAGGGGTACGCACCCATCCTTTGGCTTACAGAGCGTACAAGTACGCAAGTAAAATGAGTTTGGGATGCGTACACGCAGGCAAGGTAGAGAGAACCTGCGTACCCAGAGGTAAACATGTTTTCTTTTAGTGACTTTCTCTCTTTCTGGAGTTTGACATGAAGAGCAGAGGTATTAGGCTTGATAAGGAGGATAATATGACTATTGATGGAGCCATATTAACTGCAGATAGTCTTGGTGACAAATTTCAGTGTAACAAGGCCTCTGTCCATATTGATAAAGAAAATAGAACAAAGCTTGAAGCAAAGTCAAAGAAATGTACCTTTATTGGATATGGTGTTAATGATTTTGGTTATCGCTTGTATGATTATGGAAATCACAAAATCATTAGGAGCAGAGATGTAATATTCAATGAAAAGGTCTTGTATAAGAATCAGTTGCAGGAAAAGAAACGGGAAGAAGAAAACAAGGAATACACAGTTCTTGATGAAATCACTGAAAAAAGTAAAGGTGCCTGAAAATAATAATAATCAACAACCACAACAACAGCAACCATCACAACTACAACAGGCACCCCAAACACCTGAAAGTGATGTTAGAAGATCTACCAGGATAAGTAGACCCCCTGAACAATACTCTCCTTCATTATATTATTTATTGTTGACTGATTCCGGTGAACCCGAATGTTATGAAGAAGCAATGCAGGTTGAAAGCAGGAAGAAGTGGGAGGTAGCCATGGAAGAAGAGATGGACTCCTTAATGCATAACCAGACTTGGGATTTAGTCAGGTTGCTTGCAGGAAAAACTACATTGAAGAATAAATGGGTTTACAGGTTGAAGGAAGAAGATGGAGGAAAACAGAGGTACAAAGCTAGACTTGTGGTGAAGGGGTTTCCACAGAAGAAAGGTATTGATTTTGATGAAATATTTTCTCCTGTTGTTAAAATGACTTCAATCAGAACTATTTTAAGTCTTGTAGCAGCTGAATATTTGCATCTGCAGTTAGATGTAAAGACAGCCTTCTCCATGGGGATTTGGAGGAAGAGATATATATGCAGCAGCCACAAGGATATGAAGTGAAAGGGAAGGAGAAACTTGTGTGCAGGTTGAAGAAGAGCTTGTATGGCTTAAAACAGGCTCCAAGTCAGTGGTATCTAAAATTTGACAAGTTTATGTCTGAACAAGGTTATACTAGATGTCACTCTGATCATTGTGTTTATCTGAAAAAGCAAAATGATGGCAGCTATATTATATTGTTATTGTATGTGGATGACATGCTTGTTGCAGGGTCTAACATGAAGGAAATAAATGTGCTCCAAAGAAAATTGGCAAATTCATTTGCAATGAAGGATTTGGGAGCTGCAAAACAAATCCTCGGTATGAGAATAACTAGAGACAAGAAAAATCGCAAATTAACATTGTCTCAGAATGAGTACATACAAAAGGTGTTGAAGAGATTTAATATGCACAATGCAAAACTAGTTAGTACACCTTTTGCTAGCCATTTCAAACTTAGTAAAGAAATGTGCCCAAAGACCCAAGAAGACATGGATTATATGTCTAAAGTTCCATATGCATCAGCAGTTGGAAGCTTAATGTATGCAATGGTCTGCACAAGGCCTGATATTGCACATGCAGTGGGAGTTGTAAGTAGGTACATGAACAATCTAGGAAATGAACATTGGATGGCAGTGAAATGGATTCTCAGATATTTGAAAGGTACCACAGATCAAGCATTATGCTTTGGTGGTTCAAACATTTCTCTATAGGGATATGTTGATGCAGATATGGCAGGTGATAGAGATAATAGGAGGAGCACTACAGGATATGTATTTACTGTTGGTGGAATAACTGTCAGTTGGGTTTCAAAAAATCCAAAGTGTTGTTGCACTTTCAACAACATAAGCAAAGTATGTTGTTTGTACAGAGGCTAGTAAATAAATTATTTGGTTACAAAGGTTTTTGGGTGAATTGGGTAAGGAGCATGATATGGGCACATTATACGGTGATATCCAAAGTGCCATTCATCTTGCAAAGAACTCAGCATTTCATTCCAGGACTAGACACATATAGCTCAAGTACCATTTCATATGATTAGTATTGGAAGATGGAGAGTTAAAGCTAGAAAAGATACACACTAGCTAGAATCCTGTAGATATGCTAACAAAAGTTGTAACCAGGGAGAAACTGAAAATATGCTCAGTTTCAATTGGTCTTCAAGGATGATGATGAAGATCAGAAACAACCAGGTCCAAAGAGGAGTCATTGTCCAACAAATGAAGCAGTGGTGGAGTTGCTACAATCATTCTCCAAGTGGGAGATTGTTGAGTTATGGAGTATGATTGTTTAGAGGTCTTTGTTTTAGCCAGATGTATACCCTAGGAAGTTTGTACACCCCTCCATGCAGGGGGGGACTTGTCCCCCCCACTGGGGTCTGGGGGGGCTGATCCGCCTCGGCTGGGGGGTCCAGCGGCCAGCGATCCCCCGGCGAGGGTTTCGGTGGCAATGCCCCTGAAGCTAAAAACAGATGTAAAATTGCCTTGTAAAAGTATAGTAATTTCTAGTCAATCTGGGCTGTTCATTAGGCGGATGATCTGACGGTAGAACTTATGTTTAGTTTAGGGTTTTTTTCCCTAGAGGGAAACCCCTCTCTTCATATGAGGGAATTTTTATTTGAGGCTATGTAACAGATGTGTATTCTCCAAGCAAGAAACAAAGAGGTGAGACTGTAAGAGAAAATAGAGGATATTACAGCGGATCTGTTGTAGGTTGTGTCTATTTATTTTACTGGATAATAGAAAGGAAGGATTGGTTGTTTGAGGTGGACATAGCCCAAACTGGGTGAACCACGTGTATCTATGTCTCTCTTGTTTTATGTGTTTTCTGTGTTTATATTTTTGCAATATTTTATGTGTTCCATTGCTTCGTAATATATAATTTTCTAACAACCATTCACCTTTGTCTATTTTGGACAAAGCTAAGGAGGTGTTTTGTCTATTCTGGACAAAACTATCCTTCCTAACCACAGTGATTTCCATCTGGTTATAGGAGACTCTCCTTTCCATCATATTGGGGGCATGCAAACCATTCTCATTTCCATTTTTCAATTTTCATTTTCATTTTTTAGTTTTGTCATTTTTTCAATTTTTAGTTTTGTCATTTCAAGCTTATATAAAAAATAAAAAATTGCAACCAAGAATAGTTCCCCCATGGTTCAATCTTGTTAAAAAATGAACCCACCTTCAATTAAATAACCTTTGTGATTGCCATTCTATCAGTCTTTTGAGCCTTGGTTGTGTACATCTCATCACCACCATCCCTTTGACCGATCATACGCTTTCACTTGGTTGTTTACCCTTTTAAGGAATAGTTGCGATGAGTGGTCTTATTAGCCAACCTCTTCACAGAATTCACCATGTTTTGAGAAGTTCCAAATTCACTGGAACCAGTTGCTACCATAGACACCACTCGTTCCTCAAAATCGAGTCTCCTTTAAACCCTTTTCAAACTCGTTAAATATGAAAATATTGTTGAGCCCTTGACCTTTTCAGCTCGTTAAAGTGATTGGAAATGTCATCCCTCCCATATTATTTTATCCTTTTTCGGACTCAAGGGATTATCTTACGAAAAAGTTTGAGCGCTTGTCTTTTTCAGCTTGTTAAAGAGATCGGAAAAGTCATCCCTTTTATATTATTTTATCCTTTTTCGGACCTAAGGGATTATTTTATGAAAAAAACTTCTAGAGTTTCCTTTTTGTCCCTTTTCAAACTCTCTAAACATAATTAGGACTGAGTTATCCTTGTCGTTAAACTCGTTAAAACAATAGCTACAAACTTTTCCATTCTAGAGAGAGACTGAGTTTCATTGTCGCTAGACTTGTTAAAACATAGCGACAGGTTTGCCCAATGGGAAAATTATAGAACAAGCATATGTTATCCTCCTCAAGCTTGACAAAAATAAAGAGGTATTGGTCAGCAATGACTGGGGAAAAAGGGAAAAAACTTGAAGAACTTATGGTAGCAGGTCTCTCTTGAAAATGACACTTTCTCTCCATCACCATTATTGAGTCGGGTTGGGTTATTCCATTCACTGGTCATCTCACCATTGGTATTTCACACCATCCATATTTTGGGGTTAATGCTACTAATCCATGTCAGTGTCGCCGTCATGTTCAAGTCATTCAGTTGAGAAACCACAATCCAGTTAATGCATCATCCACTGCAATACCTTCAACCTTCATCTTTCATGACTACCATTCCTGAACCTTGTGTCGTCAGTCCATTTTCACCTCCAGAAATCAGTTGCTTCATTTCGTGTCATAGATGTGGGATACATTAAGGCCCTCCTATAATGAGTCACTTCTTGTCGACATCAGCTCATTATCTAAGAATTTTACTTAGAAACACCCCTTTTAGTGCTTTGAAGATTGCATGCATGAATGGCAAGTTTCTCACTTCCGGTGACAGGTTGACATCAATGGCCTTCGACCGAAAGATTGTGCATGGTGTTTGACATCGAATCATATATTCACACCACGTGAATTGTACTGTAGTACCTTGAGGGTCATCATCATTATCAGTGATTCCTCTTGCGTCTGTTAACAACTCACATTATTGGCTAGTAATCAGGCGATGTCTTTCCATGTTCGACTTCAGAACATCTCTTCACATGGATTGACTTGTACATCGAGCGAAGATTGAATGAGTTTGAAGACCCCGGATCTAGTTTCATCCATCTAAGTTGTGATATATTCAGGGATATAAAAACATCAAATGTACAAAGCTGCTACAAAAACGGTTATCCAAACCATGGATGATGACTCTACATCTAAAGAATCACCAGTCTGCATCTGCAGACAACTATCTAATCTATGTACATGAAATGAATTTATAAAGCTGAGTATGGGAATGCCTACCTTAACTAGATCATGAAAATTGCATTATGCAGGTCACCTTCCAGTTCAAAACCTTGGATCCTCATGATAAAGCATTTCACCCAACATCAATATTTACAACTTCATGCTTTAGGGGGCAACTGTTATAGACATATTTGGGCACATCAACCCCAAAATTATATGTCGATAAAATAGGGCTCATCAACCCGTAAAAGAGTTGTTTCATACCCTAAAAGATCTTAGTCATTAGATGACATCATTCCCCAAAAGTTCCACCTGACAAACCATCTAGAAATGGCCTAAACTGAACCATACTAATTGCTCCACTGGAAAAATGCGATGCATACTGACTCGTACACTGCCCAAGTGTGATGCATACTGATTAGGCCTTCTATAGGGTGTGATGGGCGAGGATAGACAAATGTTCGAGATAGTTTGCTAGGTGGTTGCTCATGGAATCTTCTAGAAACTTCTCCTATGCCACTTGCCTCTCTGAATTCGCCCAATGATGAGTAAGAGATCCAAGAAATCTCCAAGTGGAACCAATTGTAACAAGTGGAATGACACTAATCAAACCCCAGAGATGAATCACACCCTTGCACAAATTTATAAATGGATCCCACATCTAAGAGATCCGAGGGCTGGAATATGGTGAATTGCAAGGAAGTGTTGATAGTTTGTAATTGAGGAAAGAGCATTGTATTGTTGGTGTGATCTTGCTATTTCATGAGGTGAAGAGGGATTGAAGCTGGGAGGATGATGCTAGATCAGACAACTGGGTTGTAATTCTCCCTTCAATTAACAAAGTTCTTCAAGTTTTCTTCCATATGATTGTGCAATTATGAATGTTATCATTTGTGAATGCTATCATTTGTTCATTATATGTTTGATTCTGTAATGTTTATGTTGTAATAGATCTCGATGCTTTGAAGGTTCTTTGTTGCTGTACTTATGTAGGTACTCTCCAAGTGGGTTAAGTATGGAGAGGATTTGCAAGCTCTATCAAGGGGGAGAGAGATCAAGCAAGGGATTAAGCGGAAGTTCCAGGTTGGTTCCTTTATCTTTCTCTTATCTGTTGCACATAGAAGAAATCGATGAATTACTTTCAGTCATTGTTTCTAGGATAGCTGCCAAACCTAGAGGGTTAGTCGTTCGAAAAGACACTAGTTTTCCTCGAAATAGCATGGTTATATCATTGTCACAGTAGATTATTTTACTAAATTGGTTGAGGCAATTTCTACATTTAGCAACACTATTAAAACTATTGCATATTCCTTTTTCAGTCACTTTATCACATGGTTTGGTGTTTTGCAAGCCATAATTACAAATCACGGAAAGCATTTCCAGAATCATATGATGACCGAACTAACTGCTAAGATGGGACTTTCCCATGAAAGTTCCTTTCCTTACTATCCTTAAGCTAATGGAAAAGTTGAGGCTATCAATAAAGTTCTCAAAACTATGCTTCAACGTATGGTAGGGGTCCATAAATTGGACTGGAATTTTCATCTTTATGCTACGTTGTGGGCATACTAAACCTTTGTAAGGACTGCTACTAGATTTACACCCTTTTAGTTGGTTTTTTTTTTCTGGAAGCAATCCTTCCAATCGAATGTGAGATTATGTCACTGAAACTAGTTGTAGAACATTTTCCTACCACTTCTATAGAAGATGAGTGTCTTTTACATTTGCCTCAATTAGATGAGACATGACATGATGTTGTTATAGCTAATGAAGCTCATAAAATATGTATCGAGGTGCAATATGAAAAAAATTTCAAGCCTCATGTCTTCTTAGAAGGGGAACTTGTTCTTTTATATGTCCAATAATATGATAAGTTAGGATCAAGAAATTTCCAACCTATGTGGTCTGGTCCATATATTGTCAAGTTTTTTCTTGCAAAAGGGGCCTATGAGTTAGTCGATTTTGATGGAATTCCATTGCCACAACCTAGAAATGGGTTGTACCTAAATAAATACTATACTTGATCTCATGCACAATAACAATGTGTATATACTATGTATAGGCATGTTGAGTGTGTTTGCGATGTGTCTCTTTAGAGTTTCCTAAGGTTTCTGTTGATCCTTTTTACGTTTGGTTTTCAAATTTCGACATCCCTTAAACCATATTTTGGTTATGCTGATAGTGCTAGTCGTAGTACTAGAAATCTATCCTCTACAGCGTGAACCATCTTTGCTCCAAATGGTGAGTTAGTGAGTCTACAAGGGATTTATCTTGGTTTCTCTACCAGCAACTTCATTGAGTATAATGTAGTTGTCAAGCTATTTTCTAATGCTATTTCACATTATATTCATCATTTAGTCATCAAACTTGACACACAACTCATGGTACTACAAGTTGGTAATGTTTATTCAGTCATAAGCCCTACCATCTTGCATATATTTTTAAGGGTTTGCCTTCTAGAAATACATTTTGATTTCATAGAATATGAACACATTTCTAGAAATCTAAACACATTGAAAAATTCACTTGTTAATCATGTTTTAGATATACATTTGCATTGAATGTAAATAAGTTTGAATACACATCACATCTATTGAAAGCATAATAGGAGCACAGAAACACTGAATATATCTATATATGTGTGTGTGTGTGTGTGTGTTTTATGAAATTTGTGCCCGAGACATATGGCCATGCGGCCCATATAAACAAATACATGCAAATATCTAAGTACAATAATCAAAGTGTTCATGATAATAAGCCAATGCACAAGCCATCGTTCATAGTAGCTGCCCAATACGGCTAGGCACTCTGATATTGTGTTGCTGAAGTCACGTCAAAATCTGGTCAATCACAGTCTCATCTATCCTGTGTGCAACCCCTCCATGTGACGCTCTATCTCTGTTAGAATATCGACTGCATTAAGATCTTGTAGTGCATACCATCCTACTGCAACAACTTGTATTGGTTCTACTACTGCCTATGGATGTTATCCTACACGATGAAGATATGAAGCACCTATTGGTCAAGAAAGCCCAATGTCTGCATGGATAAATCAATAGTTTAAGTCTCAGAAACACAAAAAAATGTAAAACATTTAAAAATCCAAATGGTCGAAATATCTTACCTATAACACCCCATCACTCACCCTCAGGAAGCACAAGCTCAGGGTCATCATGGAAATCCATCCCTGCATACGGATAATCATTGATCATAATGAATTGTCTACGCAACCATCCAAATAAGGTTGGCGATAAATTTATCACTAACGAACTTGCATGTTGCGGCATATGATCTATCCACCTTCGTGTCCGTGGAACCCTAGGATCATTGGGCTCAAGTGTAATCTACTGAGGTTGTAGTAATGGAACCCGCTCTAGGGAAAAAGAGACCGAGATGGAACTAGACCTAAAAATTTTCAACTTTCCCTCTCTTTCTTCAGACAATTGTTCTTTCATATTGACCAACACTCCCTCACTCCAGTTGAAGATTGTTGGCTCCAAAGACTCCACACCATACTGCATGTATGATATGCTAGCTACATGAACTGTTGATCTACCCTCCAATCTGGCAATGATGAATAATATCATTCTTAAGGGAAAACGGGTTACATCTTTTATGCTAATCTTCCCATCTCTAGTAGGCTTGGATCGAGGTCTGCAGTAAGTAGTGATATAACCTTTCATCATTTCTCCACCCCTTCTTCCACCTAGGAGAGAGATGGGGCCAATTCTTCTGGATAAACCTGTTAGAAAATATATGTCCTTTATTTTTATCTTGAGCAAATGTTCCCAAAATCTGAATGCTTGTGCTTGAACATCCCATGCATGACCAAGATATGCTAGTAATTCCATCTACTACCTCATACTAGGAAGCCAGAAGAATTTAAAAAATCCACAGTTTTTCAATGCTTGAATGCTAGCAGGAGCATTAGCTGCATTTAAATCTTGTTCTTCATGTTATATTTCTCTCTAGATAAAGGCCAATTTGTGCTAATGAAGACCTGAAACATCAAGAAGAGACTCATTAGGATCCTCTCCATGTAATAAAACTCAAAAAGTTTGAAGGGGAACTAGGAGAAATATATTAGGTTTTCTCCCAACACGCCCCCAAGAAGAGAGACAGTGTGTTACACCCTCTCCTGCAGTATATTCTCACTCAGTTGCAATGCATGTTTTGAACATTTGAGATTGTGTTGATCCTAGAGCGAGTTTTTTGAACCCGAGGGCCCTCAAAAATGCCTAAAACTTGCATGAAAACACAAAATGTGACCATGGATTGAAAGAGAAAGGTTTTAGCTCCTACCTAGAAGTGATGGTCCTTGAAACGATCCAATGGATTGAGCACAATCAGTTGTAGAAGATCAGGGGAAGAAACTACTTAGAACTCTCACTGTTGAAGGTAATGTGAAATGGCAAATATTAATAGCCATTTTAAATATTTATGGTTGTTCCTTCCATAATTTTATTCACATAAAATGTTTTGACCTAGTTACAACCCATTTTTACCATGAAACAGGTATTTTTAATCCTTTTTGTGATGTTCTCAGCAGGTCGACAAATGTTTGACATATTTTGTCGTTGTGAGAATAATTTCGGCAAAATCACATAGAGAATCATTTGTCGACACGTTTCGAACCAACTAGTGTGGTTCGTCATCAAGACAAGTTGAGGAACAAATCCGAGCGATCAGTTAAATAGGGAATGCAGGTCCTTCCAACAGCTATATTTGATCGGGAAACAGTTAAAAAGACTCTTAACGACTAGATTTGTCCCCGGGCCCAGGTGCGAAGGGTCAAGGTTTGTTAAATAAATTAAATATTATAATTTGTATAATACGTTCTAATATTATGGAATGATAATATACCAATAATTAAAATCCTTAGTCATGGGGTAAATCATATTTAGAGAGACCGTAGTTTAATTTTATATTATTATTCCAATTATTAACTTCTCAAATAAATATTATTACTATTAATAATCTTAATAATAGTCTAGGGAAATTTTTAGTAATATTATTATTTAACTTCAAATTAATATTATTGATTATACTAGAGCCTAGGGTTAATTTACTATTGTTACTATTTTTAATGTTGTTTGATGATAATAGGTTAAATTTGAAGAGACTAGAATGATATCATTATTATCCTCAAATAGATATTATTACCATTATTAATATTAATACATTCTTCTTGTAAAAAATTACACTATTACTAAATAATATTAATATTATTATTACTAACTTAATAAAACTGATAATATTGGTCTAGGGTAAATAACTAATTATTACTAATTAATAAAGTGAAAAGAATGATATTATTATTACTAAACTATGTTGGCAAAGGAAAACAACGAAAAGCTAGACAAACAAACAGGGGTCAGGCATGAAAAAACTAAAGAGGCTAAGACACAAGGGTTGGGATCCAACAACTACTAATATTCCAGCCGTCATCCCTATTGAGATTAATAGGTTAATTTAGCGTTGGAGAGTTGTTCGTTTCAAATTAATCAATGGAGATACAACGTTCAATCCTGGTCTCTCAGCTGCATAATTGCCAAACCATAAGGATAATGGGGAAGAGCGCAAAGCTTAATAGAAATGAACCCAAAGGTCCCAACCTCCTAGAGATTTACCCATATATTCAGCAACAGTTCCAGTGGGCTAGGTGACAAGAATTTTTCCATTGATGCACTAATTACCATGAAATTGTGGCTCAAGAATTCGCCTAGGAGTTTGACGGTCACCATGTGGAGGTAGGAGGGTTTTCGTTCCTAGTCACAGAGGAACTAATTTTAAAGGTTAAAACTTTGCCTATGTATGGATAAAAGGTTTTCAGAAGTCACATTCTAGCTGGGATTGATGTCCCATTTTTCTTGAGAGATGAGTTCAAGAACATAAACTTGAAGGAAGGGGAGTAGAGATTTTGGCTTGAGAAAAAATGGCATGGGATGCTACGCATTACCAAACCATATTTCACATGTGAAGGGAATTATAACTACGTAAATCTATACCATTTTCATTTCTTATCTCATCTAGCAGGACAAGTAAGAATGAATAACTATTTTTATTTATTGGAGAGTCTGAAGCACATTGATGCTCATTTCCGAGCTAGAGCAGACCCCTAACCTCATTTTGTTTATCACAAAGCCTTAATTAAGCTATTAATTAAGAAGTAGTTGGCCAAAGCTGACAGAACTTGGAGTTATTCCTTGTTTTGGGGAGGTTTTCAACCCCATCCCCCAAAGTTGAAAATAGAAAGACATTCCCTCATCCTTTGGCCCTACAATTCCTAAGGTTTATGTCAAAAGAAGTGACAACCTTATAAAGACACATCCTACTGCTAACCCTCCCACTAAAAGTCCACCTCCTACTATGAATTCCCCTCATGCTAAGAAGCCACTCACTGAGAGTTCCTCTGTAGAAAATCCACCAAAGAAGACCAAGGGAAAAGAAGTTGAAGTTGAACCCCATGATGAAGAAGAAACAACCTTGTTTCAAATGTTCAAAGGGGGTAAAATACCTCACACTAGACCTTTCAACAAATTAAGGTTGAAGACAAAGTTAAAGCAAAATGCTGACCTCGCCAAGGAAGTGATAGATGTGAACCATGTTACATTAAAGGACCTGATAATGAAAAATGGAAAGCTACAGGTTCTAAAAGTTCAAAGGTAAAGAAAACTAAAAAGAAAATCTTTATTGAAACCAGATAGAGCAAGAGGCGGAGAATGGACACGGTGGACGTTTGTTTGGAGGCAGTTAATACCCTCAGCTAGGAAGCCAATAATCATTTTTTGGGGGTTTTTGATTATTCATTGCTAAAGTGAATGTTGTTGATCTGTCACTGATCATGCACTTGCCAACCTTCACATACAGAATAACACATAGGAGAGCTGACATTCCCATTGTTAGTGGATATTGCATAGAAAGTGCTGACATTTCCATTATCAATGCTTTCTAAAAGAAACAGTTTGGAAAGGGTACTGAGAGTCAGCCTGTCAACAAAAGTATCAGTTTAGGAAAATAAAGGACTGACAATGGCAGTATCAGTGTATTGCAGCAATGATGTCTGAGAAGACAACAAAAAAAAAACTTCTTTTTGGAGGACGACAAGGTTGATATACATCGAGGGGAACACAATCATGATACATTTTCTCAGCCCCATTTTCAACATTATTTTCTGCAAGTTATTTTGAGTTTTTTTATGTTTAGAAATATATTTTTAAATGCATGTACCTAAGATATTTATGCTTTTATTTTTGGATTAATCTAATTATTTTTGAGCTACGAACATGTTTCATATATTGTAATGCTTATATAAGAAAAGGTTGTAGAAGGAAAAAGGGTTGGAGTTTATTTGAGATATAACATCCTTATGTATTTTTGAGAAGAACATTAATGAAAACAATCTTCATGAGAATTTACAGAAATTCTTGTGTTGTATTTCCCTATCTGTATTTTGCTTTGTTTTACATTTCTTCATGCTTGAAAAAGTGTGTATGAGATTGGGATTCATATTTTATGTTCCTATTTTTTTATTTCTCAAGCATTAATAATTTTTGTTCACTTAACCCTTACACTAATTTCCTTCATCTTCCTCTAAATCACTTAAGTGTCAAAGGACTTACTGCTACCCTTCTTTTGTGTTTTTCTCAGCAAAACCTTGTTTGTATAAAACATGATTAGGTTAGACCCCATGCCCAATGGTAGTATTTTCACATAGCCTAATCAAAGTTCGATCATTTTTCAATAAATTTTTCCATATGACTAAATTTCAAGCCTTATACTACATTTACCTTGAGTATTTGAGTTTTTAAGTAGAGATCCCTCTCTAAGTTGAAGGGCCATCTTTCAGCCTCAAAGCAGTTTGATATTACCATAGAGGTTTTCCCGTAGCCAGGGTTTCCTCTAAGAGATAACATAACATTTAGAGTTTTCTTTTTTCCCTCTTTTTCAAACTCTTTAAACATGAAAAATATGTTAAGTTATACCTTTGTTGGACTCATCAAAACATCAAACAATGATTGACTTGTCGGTCATAATGGGACCGAACCACTCCTCTGGGTCCATTAAATACTCTTAGAGGGATTCATCCGAGGGATGAACTTACAGATCAATCATATGTTATCCTACTCAAGCTTGTCAAAAATAAAGAGGTACTAACCAATAATGGTTGGGAAAATTGGGAAAACAATATACTCCATTTGTTAATGGCAGCGATTCTCTCTTGAACATGAAACTCTTTAGCTTCATCTTCGTGGTTGTTGGGTTGGGAAATCCACTTTTCTTTTGTTTTATCATACCATTTCAAAGCTTTCGTTTTTGGTTTTGAGTCAATGCCGCCAACTCCATTCAGCGTCATCGTTGTGTTCAAGAGAATTCATTTAGTCAATATCAGCTACAATACTCTTAAGCCTTCATTCCATGTCTGCCTTTCTTGATCTATTTCCGTATCAACATCATTCTATCTCAAATAAGCATACCCATTTCGTGTTGTTGATGTAGGATACATCAAGGCCCTCTTGTGATAGGTCGCTTCCTGTCGAAATTAGCTCATTATCCAAGAAGTGATTTAGAAACATACCTTGGTACCTTGGTGCTTTCATACATAAATGGAAGGTTTGCTTGCTCTTGGCGACATGTTTAAATAATTGATCTTCGACCAAAAGATTTTTTGTGGTGTTCAACATCGACTCATTTATTTGCACCATATAGATTGTATTGCATTACCTTGAGAGAAATTAACATCATCGATGGGTTCTCTTGCATCTGTCAATGACTTACATCATTGGTCAATAAACTATGGTGTCTACCATGTTCGACTCCAGCTCATTGATTAACATGGTTAGAATCGTACATTAGTTGGTCATGTGAACGAGATAGAAGGCCTTGGATCTAGTTTCATCCATCTGGGCTGCAATTTCAGAAGTAATACAAGATTACAACGTATGATGGATATGACCATACAAACAGTCATCCAGTAATGGGTCCACCATTTGTCATCTATGGATGTGTCTTTTGATTATTGTACATGTAATGTTAGCTTATGTGCTAAGTATGGATATGCCTTCCTCAGCAAAGATATCATGATGTAAATGTATTGTAATAGATGATGATCTCATCGGTCTTTCTTGATCCCGACTTGTCACAAGGTAAAGCACTTCAGTCATCAACTATCATTTCTAATCTTTCATTTTAGGGGAAATCTGTTGTAGGACATTTTGTCACATCTGGTCAATAGGCCTTTAACTGGATCAATAAACATCCTTTGAACCCTTTCCATCCTCCTTGCACAAATCCCTAAGGATGACTCATTATAAACACTAAGTTTATGCCCGAAAACACCTTGCTTCAATCATTTTAATGACCAACACAACCTGCTCTCCTACTGGCCAGCATTGACTACCAAGATTCCCTAATATGCACCTGCACTGATCACCAGTGCTCAGTGTTGGGGGTGCTTCGATTCTAGAAATTCAGGGAAACAAAAAAGAATCTTGAAGCTTCATCTTCCAGAATCTTTCAGGATTTGTTGTAACCATTTACCTTAGATAAAAATCTTGAATCCTATGCTATCCTACCCTGGATTTTTCATCCCTTATCCCTTGAGCTCATCCTCCCATCAAGAGTGGATCTAAAGCCAAAATTGGTAAAAGGATAAGAATTCATGGACTACCTCTTTCACCTATATATTGACCACCATCCATAGGGAAGGGGTTGGATTTTGGAGAGTGATTCTACCCTTATGTTGTTGATGTGAGAGATATCATTCCATGCATTAGGGTGAGTAGAGGTGCACTTTGTGGAAAGGAAAGGACAAGTCAACTTGGAGGGGATATTCTACAAAATCAACACATATTATTGGTTGTAACTCACTCCATTTTTATTAATGCAAAGATTTCTTTGTTTTCCTATATATGATGTCATGGTTTCATATATTTCAATACCATGTTGATCTAGTGAACAAAGTGATTAGATGATGTTGCTTACATTCCATGTATCATTGGCTTGTGTTATCAGAATGTGTAGGTTATAATTATAGCGATCGAAGGTAGGATTGGAGCATTCAAGCCAAGGAAGAAATGAAGCATATGACAGATTCCAGGTAGGCTTCATCTTGATATCTATTCACTTTAAGGAAAACATTAGTCCCTTTTTCTTCTGTTGTTTTAGGTTAGTCCACCAGGCATAGGAAGATACTTCTATCTGTAGTTGTAGATTCTGCATAACACTAAGTTTGGATGGAGAGTTAAAGTCCCAATATCAATTACCTGGATTCCTTCATTTTCAGAGTTCTTACAGCATATATGGATGTATAAATCTTGACTTTAGTTATTATATTACGAATGCATATTATGGATTTCCAAATGGATGTTTGGTGTGTTGTATAAATGTTATTGAATGCCACGTATGTGTTTAACTATAGTCTCAATGCATGGTTGATGTTAGGGATGGGATTTCCTTTACAATTATGATTTGAAGCCTTATATGTATTTATATGAATAATGGATTGATTATCGTGTTCTCTTTTGGAGCCTATATGTTGGCTTGAAACCTTGATTGGAACAAATAGGTGAATTTACATATTAATCTAAGCCTAAAATCATCTAAATGCATTGAGTGTTTAATACTTGTTAAATATGTCGATTAACAATGGCCTTGATAATACTAGGAAATATAGTCCCTATATGACAGAGGATTACTAAATTCCTGCATGGTTTTCGAATGAGTAAAGTCCCTATGTTAATTTGAGTAGAATTTCTAGTTAAGGGTGTGTATGTATTTGAATATGTGAATCCGTTATGGCTTGAGTTTGGGGCAAGGTCTAAGTTTCCCTAGTGTTAGGATGCAGAGGGATCTCTATAATAGTTTTTTTTTGTTATAAGAATGGTTGTTAGGCCTTGGTTTATAAATTATAAAGTCTCAGAGGGCTAGCTTGGTTTTGCAAGACTATATAATATATATATATATATTTAGAGAGAGAGAGAGAGAGAGAGAGGAGAGAGATAGATAGATAGATATCTATATATAGGTATATTGTCAGGATAGGCCAAGTCCTTATTTAAGGTCAAAAGGGATAGTGCTCCTATTTTCAGATATAGTGTATATGTATGTGAGGTCAGATTAGACCAAGCCTTAACTAAGCTCACGAGAGACAGCCCTTCATTTATGTACATCTATAAATATATACAATTGGTTGTTTGTAGACTGAGCTAAGTCAAGATATTGTAAGCTTAGGAGAGGCAACACTATATATATATATATAGATATATGGCCAAGTTGATATCAAGCTTAGGAAATATTGTGACCATGTGCAAATAGTGCACATGAGAAGGGGCTCAACGAAATTACATATATAGATGTGTTTATGTCGAGGCCTTGGGAAAATGTCTTGTTAATTGTACACAACATTACTTGTAAATAAGTGGGAAGGATGGAGGCCTTAAGTGCCAGAGGGTTAAACTTGATCCTGATATGCCCATATGAATAGATGTTGTGACTGGGTGTTGGGAGGAATGAGGCTCCAACATTATACGGGAAGCAAAGATGACAAGTGATGGGCTTATTCCCATGCCAAAACTTATTTCCCTGGAGGTTTCAAGAGGAGGCTTGATCGAGACTCCAGGGATTTAATCACTAGGTGATGTGGCGTGTGAGCTAGGTTGGTTGGAGTCATATGTAAGACCACATATGACAAGTTAACTACATTTTGGGTAAACATTGGATCAAACCCCCAAATCACCATTTCACTTATAACATGAATAAAATGATTTGGGAGGGGTCAAGAGCCTAACGGGGTCCATGTCCAATGTGGAAAGTACCATAGAAAGAGGGTGATGTGGTGCCCTTGTCGCATGCCATGTGGCACCTTTATTCAGCCCTTTTTCAAGTATAAAAGGGCTTAAATCATGTGATACATGGCACTCACAAAGGAGGCCATGTGGAGGGTGATGTCACCTCGGTAGAAAGGGTCACTGAAGTCACCCTGATACCTTGTCCTTGGCAATTTTTGGTGGAGTCGAGAACAATCCTATTGGGATTTAATTCCAAGGGTGTGGCGTTAGTGGTGTCGCCCACCTGCACTGGTGGACACCTAGCGGTTTGAATGTGTCATCAAGTGGTTTTGGCCAAGACAATGCAACAAGGTGGATCTTGACTGTGCATTCATAGTAGTTAATGAAATGAGACATGGAGGAGGGGTCTACGTAACCCTGTAAGACCTTCCCCTATAATTTTAACGTGGGATTGTGTTGGAATTATATATTCAGGGTGATGTGGCCACCAAGGGGGTCCGCGTCTGCATACATTTTATAAGTTATATCTAAATATTATGTTAGGCCTTGTGAACCACGAGAGAGTTATATCGTGTCACAGATATGAATGGGTCGACATTTAGGTTATGTTACCGGGAATAGTGTCCACTCGGAGCTGCTATTCCCACTAAGACTGGGAGCTATCTTAGAAACAAACAAGTAAAAACTACTTTCGCTTTCCTTTATGAAAAATAGATAACAGGAGAACAAAGGACACCAACCTTAGTCTTGCGCTTGGTTCCTTGCCTAGTTCCTCTCCTTCTTGATAGATGTTTGCCACTTCTTCTTCGTCTACCCAGCTTCAAGGAGCACCTATGGGATCAAAGAAGCATAATACTATTGAAGAACAAAGATATATAGTCATAAACAACACAGGACCAGATATGTATTGCCCACACAAATGCATATACAATCAAACATACAAGAATGTGGAGCAAAATTTGAATAGCTTTATTAAAATCAAAAATAGCAAGAGGATTACAACCAATTTTTTTGATCCAACATCATCCTCCAGCAAGAAAGCCCTTCTTCACCTCAAGCAAAGATTAGATCACCCAACACTATGAAATTGCACCATAAAACCAATAGCACTTCTCTACAAGATACAAGATTCTAGCCTTTGGATCTCTGTGATGAGGGACCCATATATAGATGATTGTAGGGGGTTGAGTCAGCTTCTGGGATTTTGATTAGTGTCCTCTCTCTGATAGTTCTTGGTTCCACTTGGAGACTGATGATCTCTTACTCATCCCTAGGTGAAAACAGAGAGGCAAGTGTCAGAGGAGAAGTTTCTGGAAGATTCTATGATCCTCCACCTCGTAAAATGTCTCTACCATTTGTCCATTCTCGCCCATCGCACCTTAAAGAGGGGCCATCTAGTATGTATCACATCTTTTACACTGGGAAGGTGGTATGCATCGCACCCTCTGCACTGGGCATTCTGTATGGTCTAGTTTTGACCAATTCTGAGCAATTTTTTGTGGAGAACTTCTAGGAGATGATGTAATCAGCTGACCTTGTTCCTTTAGGTAGTGAAGGAACACTTTTAGGGACTTAGGAGCCCTCAGTTTATGGACATTTATGATTGGGGTTTCAGTTCCCAAAAATTTCTATAATAGTTGCCCCCTAAAGCATGAGGTCGTTAATCTTTTGATGTCGAGTGAAATGCTTTACCATGAGGATCCGAAGTTTTTTCGAGCTCGGAGGTGACCTGTAATAAGATACAATACAATACATTATCTTCATAATATTTTTCATGATCTAGGTTAGGCGGGCATTCCCATGCTCAGCTTTATAAATTCATTCTCATGTACATAGGACAGACAATCGTCTGTGTAGCATACTGATGATTTGGACGGAATCATCATCCTTTGATTTGGATGATCATCTGTTCGGAAATGATGTACATTTGATGTCTTTATATTCCTAAATATATCAAAGCCTGGATGGATGAAACTAGATTCGGGGTCTTCAAAACTCATTCAATCTTCACTCGGAGTACAAGTCGATCCATGTGAAAGATGTTCTGGAGTCGAACATGAAAAGACATTGCCTGATTACCAGTCAATGATGTAAGTTGTTAACAGGCACGAGAGGGATCACCAATAATGACAATGATCCTCAAGGTACTACAATATAATTCACGTGGTGTGAAAAAGGGACTTGGCGTCGAGCACCATGCAAAATCTCTCGGTCGAAGGCCATTGATATAAACCTGTCGCCGAAAGTGAGAAACATGCCATTGAGGCATGCAAGCTTCAAAGTACTGAAAGGGGTTGTTCCTAAGTCGACTTCTTGGATAATGAGCTGATGTCGACAAGAAGTGACCATCATTGGAGGGCCTTAATGAATCCCACATCTACGACTCAGAACGGAGCAAATGATTTTGGAGGTGAAAACGATTTGGTGATACAGGGTTCAGGGTGGCAGTCATGAAAGAATGGAGCATGAATGTATTGCAGCGGATGAGACACAGGTGAATTCTCTGAGCGACTTCTCTTGAACATATTGGGGACACTGACGATGGACTGGTAGCATTAACCCCAAAGATGGATGGTGTGACAGACTAATGGCAATACGACTGGTGAATGGAATAACCCAACCCAACTTAGACGGAGTGAAAGTGTCATTTTCAAGAGCGACTCACTACCAATAAAGTTTCTTCAAGTTTTCTTCCGAATTTTCCCCAGTCATTGCTAACTAGTACCTCTTTATTTTTGTCAAGCTTGAGGAGGATAACATATGCTTTTTCTATAATCCGCCCTTCGGGGGAACCCGTCGCTATGTTTTAACGAGCCTAGCGACAGTGAAACTCATTCTCATCCATTTGGACAAGTTTTTCGCTATTGGTTTTAACGAGTTTAACGACAATGACAACTCGATCCTTTTTCATTTTTAGAGTGTCTGAAAAAAATTAAAAGGAAACTCCAATGATTCTTTTTCATCATATAATCCCTTAAGTCTGAAAAAGCGTAAAATAATACAAAAGGGATGAATTTTCGATAGTTTTAACGAGTCGAATAAGACAAGCACTCGATCTTTTTGTGTAATAATCCCTCAAGTCCAAAAATATTAAAATATAGAGGAGGAATAGCACTTCCAGTGACTTTAACGAGCTAGAGAGGCTAATCGCTCGAGAATCTTTTCATATTTTATGAGTCAGTTGAAAAGAGCTTAAAGGAGACTTGTTTTTCGAGGAACGAGTGATGATTTTGGGTAGCAGCTGATTCCAGGTAAGGTTTGGAATTTTCCAATCACGGCAGTGTCACAAGGATGGCTAACAAAATCACTCTTCGCAGATGTTCCTCAAAAAGGGGTAAACAATCAAATGGAGGCGTATGATCAACTAAAAAAAAGTGGAGGTGATGATGAGAACACGACCAAGGCTCAAAAGCTGATGATAATTCATTCACAATGGTTACTTACCATGGTTTGGCTCATTTTTTAATGAGCTTAAACTCTGGGGGAAACATTTTCTCATTGCTTATGTTTAATTTTTAACGAGCTTGAACTCCGTGAAAAAACTACTCGTGATAGTGGTCATTGATTACTTAATTCACCATTAACATTTTGTTCTTTCAAAGATTGTACTACTTGTTCAATTGCTTCATCAAACCGATTATAAATGAAAACATATGCATGATAAATGATTTAAGAACACTAATACTTTACTCGAATTACGTGAATGGTAATTTAAAAGTGATTTTTACCTCTCATTTTACCATTTCATTTGAACTTGGTTTGTTGGAGCTCTGGAGGTGCTTTCCCCCCCGATTTTCACTAGCTGCTTCCAGGAGATTTTGTGGATGATTCTTGGTGTCGTCTGGACTAAGTAGGAGCTAAACTTGTGCTCTTCAATTGCATTCTTTCCTTTTTGAATTCTTAGCATGTTTCCTTGCTTTGTTGAGCCTCTTGGGTTTAAACAATTTTCCCTAGCTCCATCGCACCCTTTCTATATCAAAAGGTGTGATGCATACTAGACTTGTCACTAGCCAGTCAGCATGCATCGCCCCCAGTACACTATTGGGGTGCGATGGGCACAAGGAGGGAAGCTTATGCACTGTTTTCTTATGGAATTTTTTTCCTGTTTTTTCCAAATCAGGGCCTTGACTCTTCTCTTGTTTGTTTTTCAGAGATTCATCAAGGCAAAATGGTCATTACATGGCGAGAACACAAGCATGAAGAAGAGGACATGGTTGCTTTACACGATCCAGGTACGGTAACTACATTGCGGAACTATGGCCTGCTCAAGTTTTTCCACATCTCTAGCATGAGGCAACAAATCAACTTGTTGCAATATTTCCTCGATGCCTGAGATCCTACCAACTAGGTGTTCCAAATTAGGGGCAAATCTATCCCCTTGACTATCGTGAACATCTATTTTTTGACCGGTTTATCGAGGCATGGTGCCCGTCTCTCATTATCAGGTTCTTCCCGCGGGGGTGAATCTGTGAGAGAGTATATTCGCTGGCACT
>APFE030111884.1:0-12293 GCA_000404065.3 Pinus taeda | reverse complement strand
CACATCCTTGGTGATTGTTTTAACCCATACAGAGACTTCTTTAACTTGCATACCAGTTCTTTCTTACCCTTCATTGCAAAGCCTTCAGGTTGCTTCATGTAGATCTCCTCTTCTAGATCCCCGTGAATAAATGCTATCTTCACATCCATCTATTCTACCTCAAAATCAAAAGTAGCAGCAACAGATACAAGTAACTTAATAGAAGTTACCTTGGCAAAAAGAGAAAAAATATCACCAAAATCAATTCCTGACACCTGGGAATAACCTTTTGCTACCAACCGAGCTTTGTATTGCTCCACCTTTCCTTCTACATTTGTCTTCTTCTTAAACACCCATTTTCTACCAATGGGTTTCCTTCCAGTCGGAAACTCCACCAGATCCCAAGCCTCATTTTTGTGCAAAGATGCCATTTCATCAACCATCGCCTCTTTCCAAAGTTTTCCATCCTCTGAATCTACTGCTTCCTTCATAGTTTTGGGATCATCATTAGTAATAGATAAAGAAAAATTTGAATAGAAAGCAAATGGACTATACCTTTCTGGCTGCCTTCTTTCTCGAGCTGATCTTCTTACAGCCGGAGTTTGTGGCTCTTCATCTTCTGATTCCTCCTCTGCTGTAGAGTTTGATTCTTCCTCCTTTAGTTTAAACTCTATCTTCTCAGGTTCCTTTGTTGGACTTCATGTTTGATACCATCTTTGACCTCTCTGAACACCACATCTCGATGTACACAACTTCCTTGTTGCTGGGTTCCAAAGCTTGTAACCCTTTATACCATCCTTATACCCAATAAATATGCACTTTTTAGATTTACTGTCCAACTTGGTTCGTTTCTCCTTTGGAACATGTACCTATGCATCACATCCAAATACCCTCAGATGTGAAAGAGAGGGTGCCTTGCCAGTCCATACCTCTTGTGGCGTTTTATCCTCCAATGCTGATGAAGGTGATTTGTTGACCAGCTAACATGTTGTCTCCATCACCTCTACCTAGAATTCCTATCCTAACTCGACACCACTAAGCATGCTTCTTGCCCTTTCCATGAACGTCTTGTTCATTCTTTCTGCAACTCCATTTTGCTAAGGTGTATATGAAATAGTCTTCCGACATGCTATACCACACTCTTACAGAATTCTTCAAATTCCTTACTGCAAAACTCTCCACCATTATCTGTCCTCAACACCTTTATCTTCTTCTCTGTCTGATTTTCCACTAGAGCCTTAAATTCTTTAAACCTGTCAAAGACTTCAGATTTATTCTTAAGGAAATATAGCCATGTATTCCTTGAGAAGTCATCTATAAATGATACATAGTACACAGACTTACCCAGTAATGGAACTTTCACAGGTCCAAACACATCACTGTGCACAAGCTCTAATACTTGTTTCGTCCTCTTACCACTAGAGGGGAAACTCACCCTATTTTGCTTCCCATATACACAATTTTCACAGAAATCAAAATCCAGAGAGTTATTACTCATACCTTCTACCATACCTTTACCATGAAGTATTCAAAAGCCCTTCTCTCCAATATGTCCAAGCCTTTGATGCCACAACATGGTCTTCTCTCCAGAGACCACTAGATTTTCAGCTCCACTTTTAGGAACCATAGAACTATTGCACCCATCAACAACAGTGCTACCTTGAAGCTTGTACAGAGTTCCAGTCTGAACTCCCTATATCAATACGAGTGCTCCTCGAACCATCTTGCAGGTATCCTTCTTGAACACTGTTTTTGCACCTGCATCATCCAGTTTGCTTATAGAAATCAGATTTCTAGCCAATGCAGGAATAGGCAGAACACCCGGAAGTGTTCTAACCCTTCCACCTTACAACTTCAACTTAAATTTTCCACGACCAATGATTCTAGCCTTCCTGTCATCCCCCAATAAGACATCACCACCATCTTATTTCTCATACTCGCAGAACCACTCTCTATGGTGAGTGAAGTGAAAGGATAAACTTGAGTCAATCAACCATGCCTCATGATCTACATGTGTACTTGAAGAAGCCAAGTACACATCCCCACCTTCATCTGAGGTGGTTTTCGCCTCTACAGAAGGAGCATCATCAGTTCCCTTTCCTTTGTTGGGAGCTTCAGATTTACATTCCCTTTTGATGTGCCATTCCTTTCCGCATTTCCAGCACACCACCTTTACAGGTTTTCTTGGAGATTTAGATTTCCCTCTAGATTTAGATCTCCCACTCGATGACTTATTTTTGTTTCTCTTCTGGGACCGTCCTCATACAGACAAGACATCACCATTCTAGCTCTCCATATTTTTCCATCTCATCTCCTCCATCAGCAAGGCTGAGACTATTTCATCAAACCGTAAGGAAGTTGCATTGCTATCTATTGCAATAACCAGACTATCCCACGAATCTAGTAGAGAACACAACAAACTAATGCACTTATCTTCACCTGAAATTTTGATATCAACAGATGATAACTGACTTAGCACAGTATTAAATGCATTCAGATGCTCTGTCATCGAGTGTCCATCTTTCATCCTCAGGTTCTACAACGTTTTTTGCAGGAACAATTTATTCACTAGAGACTTAAAGTGGTACAAACTCCCTAACTTGTCCTAAAAAGCCTTTGTCGTAGCTTCCCCTCATACATTCAACAATACTGAATCTGAGACACACAATCATATTATGCTCTTTGCCTTCTAATCCAACTTCTTCCATTCTTCATCAGACACTCCCATTGGTTTAGTACTCGGATCTACCGTGATCCACTGATCTTTATCCACCAATAGATCCTCCATCTTGAGTTTCCACAACTCAAAACTCTGACCATTAAATTTATCAATCTCTATCTTTCCAATGCTTGCCATCTTCTTTCACCACTAGAATCAATCTCGCAGATCTCCCACTGAGCAGGGTCTACCACAGGCCCGAGAAAAACCCCTCAGCAAAAAAGGCGTCCCCTTGAAGCCAAAACAACTCTGACACCAAATGTAGGTTTTAACCCTATATAGAAATTACCTGCATATGAATTCTAAAAAAACACAGGAAATAAACAATGCGAGAGCATAACACATAAAACACATATACATAGAGATTTTCCCCTGGATCCCAAAACCGGGACTACCAGCTTGATTTTTCATTATATTCCTTTCAATTTTACAATACTATATATACATGCTGAAGCATCCAATACCATGGACTGAAAACCATCGCGTCCAAAACCATGGACCGAAAACCATAGGTAGGTTTGCCCAACCTAATTATAGGGTCCATTTTTTTTTTTTTTTCTCGGGGCGCTACCCCAAACCTTGTAGAGGGGGGCTACCTGCCCCCCTCAAACCCCCCGAACAGGGTGGCCTATCGCCCCCCTTGTGACCCCCCCGATGTGCAATCGACACAATGAAGGGGGGGCTTCAACCCCCCTCTAACTCCCCTGTTCGCTACATAGGTTAGTCATGGAAAGAATATAACGCAACCCGACAATTATGCATTAAGTCTTCTCTTGATGAATATATAATACCTACAAAAACTCTTCAAGGAAACACCCATGACATGATAATAACAAAACTTACCTCATTCTGGAGAGTATATGTCAGTGCTAAACAAAAAAAACAAATTAGAATACAAAGAACCTAATGAAATTAAGATACGAGCATGCATAAGAAGATAATTACTTGTAGCTTACCTCTGCTACATCATTTTGTTGCACCTTGCTCTTTTCTGCCCTAGAAAGTTTGGTCCTTTGCACCCCTTGACAACACTTGATCTAGTTTTTCTTGCCTTCTAGGAGCATGATATTTAATCTGATGTATCTCTGCGACTTTAGATCCCAAACATGTGATCTTCGGTCTTGTAGAATTCCTCTAACTATTCTTTCCAATGCCATAGGTCTGACCCGATTTGGACTCTTCAAGACAAAGTTATGCCCAATCTCTCACAATGACCTAATTATGGACTAGTTCAGTAGAGCGAACTTGTACGACATGCCATATGTCACTGTTTCTTCCTTCGGCTCTAAAATTGATACATAGAAAACTACAGTTTGGCAGTATCCACCAATTTTTACAGAATTCCAATCCTCTTCTCAGAGAGAGAGTTATGACGATTCTTCCAAGGTCACTTCTTTTGAGATGAAATTCAGAAGCTTGCACAAACCCTAACTTCCACAGACCATATCTCTGAAAATATAGCAAACCAAGCTTTGAAATTCGGTCAAGACGTTCATCAGGGTTGCAAATCAAATGGGTTTTAATTTTAGACTCTACGACTTCGTAGAAATGAAGTTATAGAGAAAATTCCATAATCACTACATTTGGAGGATATATGAGATTTCTATTTATAGAGTTGAGAGGGGCTTCTATAGAGAATGTTGGAGGGATTTAAGAGCTTAAAAATTTATTAATTAATGGCTATTCAATGACCAAAACCAATTATGAGTGCCATGCCACAACCCCATAGGGTTTTAGCCCACTAACTGGGGTTATTAACTTCAAACATGAATATCTATCAAACTGTGAAGAATTACTCAGCGTGCCATATATCAACAGAAACATATCGACGAGTAGAATATATCTAGAAATCCTTGACTCAAAATAGAGTAAGTTTTCAAGTCAAAATTCCTTTGCAAGATTAGGGTAGCCCCTAGTGCTACTTGGGTTAACATCAATGACAATCTCAGGTCATCTTTAGATTAACAATCTCCCCCTTTGGCATTGATGGCAACACAAGTACTCCCCCTGCAATTAGGGTACCTCTTCCTACTTCCTTCTCTCCCCCTTTGACATAAATGGCAAAGGGTAACTAATGAGAACTTGGGAGAATCCCAAGCTTCTGGCGAAGATATTCAAATGCTTCACGAGGTAAAGGTTTAGTTAAGATATCAATGATTTGTTCTTTTGTACCAACATATTCAAGTTTGATATTATTTTTAGCGACTTGTTTTCTAACAAAATGATATTTTATCGGAATGTGTTTTGTTTTTGAATGCATGACAGGATTCTTGGAGATGCTAATGGTGCTGGTGTTATCATAGAAGATGGGAATAGGCCCATTGAATTGTACTTGAAGATCTTGCAAAGTTTGTTTCATCCAAAGGACTTGAGTACAACAAGCTGCTGCTGCAATGTATTCTGCTTCCACTATAGATAACGAGATTGAGGTTTTCTTTTTGCTCAACCATGAAACGAGACAACCACCTAGATAGAATGTTGCTCCACTAGTACTCTTACGATCATCAATTCTTCCTGCCCAATCTGCATCTGTAAAGGCTTGAATAATGAGATTGTTTCCCTTGGGATACCACAAGCCATATTCTATTATGCCCTTTAGATATCGAAGAATTCTTGACGACAATAATATGTGATTCTTTTGGTGCTGCTTGGAATCTTGCTACTTGTCCAACTACTTGCATAACATCATGTCGGGAGGTTGTTACATATAGAAGACTAGAAATCATGGATTTGTACAACCTCTGATCCACATCCTTAGATGAGTTTTTTATGCTCAATTTGCAACCTGTTACCATCGGAGTAAGGACATGTTTGCAATCTTCCATTTTGAATTTCTTGAGCATTTCCTTGATGTACTTGGTTTGACATATAAATATTCCTTTCTCTTGTTGAGATATTTGAAGCCCTAAGAAGTATGTCAACTCGCCAAGTAAAGACATCTTGAACTCACTTTGCATCTTTGTAGCAAAGTTTTTACTTAGTCGATCATCATTGATACCAAATATTATATCATCCACATGTACCTCAACGATTGTTAAATTATCCTTATCTATTTGTACGTAAAGATTGCTATCAACAGTACCTTTCTTGAACCCTTGTTAATGTAGATATCCATCAAGACGAGCATTACATGCTCTGGGAGCCTGCTTGAGACCATACAGAGCCTTCTTTAACCTACAAACATAGTCTTCTTTTTCTGATAGTAGAAAACCTTCAGGTTGTTTGATGTAAACTTCTTCTTCTAATGCTCCATTCAAAAATGCTGACTTAACATCCATTTGATAGAAATTTATTTTTCTTGAACATGCATAGGTGAGAAACATCTGGATGAATTCCATTATGGAAATTGGTGCAAATGTTTCATCGAAATAAATTCCTTCCACTTGTGCATAGCCTTTGCAAATCAATCTTGCTTTGTTTCTGGTAACCTGTCCATCTTCATTCAATTTGTTCCTGAACACCCATTTAGTCCCAATGACATTTTTATCTTTTGGATGTGGAACTTATTCCCATGTGTTATTCTTATTGATTTGATCCAATTCTTCATTCATAGCTACTACCCAATGTTCATTCTGGCTGGCTTCCTCAAAACTACTAGGCTCAAAGGTAGCTAGAAAAGCAACGTGAGCTTGCTGTGATGAACAAAGCTATCAACCTTTTCTTGTTCCAATTCCTTCATTTATGTCACTAATGATTTGATTTGATGGATGGTTCTTTTGAATCCATTCTTTTGTTCTCTTTGGAGGAGCTTCTTGTTGTTGTTCCTGTATATCTTGTTGATCATTATTTTCTTCTTCCTGGTTGACAGTTGCTTCTTGTTCTATAATTTTCTCCGTACCTTTTTCAACTTCTGTCTCAAGTTTCAAAGATTCTAGATCCTCATCATTATTTGTTAGAACACTATCTTCGTCAAAATTAACATTGATGCTCTCCACTATCTGTTTTCGTCTTAGATTATAACATTTATAGGCTTTCTTTTGCGCGAGTAACCAACAAAGATACCTTCGTCAACACACGATTCAAACTTACCAAACTTTTGATCTTCTCTTTTGATATAACATTTGCTTCTGAAGATTTTGAAATATTTTACATTAGTTGGTTTCCCTTTCCATAATTCATATGGGGTCTTATTGCAATTATTTCTGAGAAGACTTCTATTGATGATGAAGACTGCTGTATCAATTTCTTGAACCCATAATTTTTCATCCAATTTTGAGTCCTTCAGCATTGTTCTATCCATTTCCTATACGGTTCAACTCTTTCTTTCAGCAACTCCATTTTTCTGAGGTGTTCGTGCTATTGAAAATTGCATTTTTATTCCATTTTCGTCACAGTATTGCTGAAATAATTTGGAAGTGAATTTTCCACCATTGTCTGATCTTAGACACTTTATTTTTAAATCAGTTTCATTTTCAACCAAATCCTTGTAGATATTAAAGCACTCAAATGCTTCAATTTTTTTGTTTAGGAAACTGATGGTTGTCATCCTGGTATAGTCATCTATCATTAACATGAAATATAACTCTACATCTAGGCCTTTTGTTCACATAGGACCACATAGATCAATGTGTATCAATCCCAATGGATGTGATGCAAAGTGTTCTTTTATTTGAAATCCACATTTTGTTTGCTTGCCGTGCCGACAAGCCTCACATAGTGTGTTGGAAGGTTTTGAGATTTTCAACATTTCTCGTACTACTTTATTTTTTCTTATCCTAACAAGATTGTCAAAGTTTACGTGACCCATTTGCTTGTGCCATAACTAGCTTTCATCTTCTTTAGGTAGTAGACATGCTTTAGCTACTTCATCTAGAAAATATATGTTGTTTGGAGCTCAACTTACTGTAGCTACAATTTTACCATACCTGCCTTTCCTGATTTCACATTTTGTGGAGTTGAATAGCATTGTGTGTCCTTGATGACACATTTGTCCAACACTGAGTAGATTATTATTCATTTTTTCAGCCAATATAACATTCTTGGCTAGAGCATCTTTGTTTCCGAGACTGACGATACATGATCCTATAACATTTGAAGATCCATCATTTTGAAAGGACACGGTTCTATCCTTCTTCTCTTTTAGAGACACAAATTTCTTTCTATCTCCAGTCATATGCGTTGAGCAACTGCTATAAACATACCACACATCTTTGTTGTTTTGAGCCTTGAGAGCGAGAGCACAATTATCAGTGTTCTTCTTCCATGTTCTTCTGTTATGTGGCTTTAGAGATTCTTCTGGAGGATTTTCAAGTCTGCAATCTCTAGCTATGTTTCCAAAGTTTCGACATTTGTAACATTCAAAATTACTACTTAAGTTTTCAAATATATTGATGTTTCGTTGAGCCCTGGGAGGTTCGTATTTGACAAATCTCCTGGAATTGTATTGGTTCCTAGGGTACGTGCGACATTCTACACCTTTATGACCAAATTTTCCACATGAATAACAATAGCCATGAAAAATATGTTGGTACCTGGATGGAAATATTCGTCGGGGAATTGTCTTCCACAGTTGTTCTTGCGAATCTTGTTCAATGAAGTTTACATGCTTGTCAGATCTCATAGGTTCATTGTATTTTGTTGAATAAGGTCCTACTTCTTCTTCTTGTAACCGAGGCTAGTTCTGTCATTGTAAGATCTTTGGTTGTTGATGAGTTCTTCCAATGCCCTTGAGCTATTGGCATAGTTTCGGACAATTTTTCCTTTCTTCACTTCCTTACACAGAGAGACTACTTCGGCTTCTAATGCTTCCCTTTCTCAGCTGCTTTCTTCCAACTTCTTTTGAAGTGACTCTTCAATACATTTATTTTCTTCAACTTCAATTTTGAGACCTTGAACTTGTTCTGCAAGAGTACTGGAAAGGATCTTCTTAGCCTTGAGCTCTTTTATAAGCTTGATTACCTCCTTAGAAAATTCTTCTGTGGTCAACCCTTCTTATTCGTTGTTTGATACCTCTTGTTTATTGTGCTTGGCCATAAAGAGTACTCTCTCATTGGCTTCTTCTTCATTGTCACTGTCTTCATCGGATGATGAGATATCTTCTTTAGAGAGAAAGTTCCTTTTGAATCCTTTCTTCTTGCCTTGCTTGTTGAATTTCTTAAAGCCTTTCTTTCCTTTTGAGTTTCCATCACTTCTACTTGGACATTTTGCTATGAAATGCCCAACATCACCACAACCAAAACATATCAATGGAAGTTTACCTTTGAATTTTTCCTTACCAATTTTTAGTTTTCTCGTAAAGTAAGCGTATTCTCCATCTGAAAAACCTTCTTCATCATCTTCCTTTTCCTCACACTTGTAGGTGCAGGTCTTTTCCTTTGAAAGTTGTTTGTCCTTATTGGTTTTTTTAGATGCAACAAATGTAGTTTCTATATGCGAAGTACCCTCTTCTTCATCAAGTCTCATTTTATATGCTATGAGAACTCCATGTAATTCCTCTTTGCTGCGTTTTTCCAGATTTGCACTCTATTCTAAGACCGATACCTTTGGGTTGAATCTTCCTAGTAACATTCTAAGAATCTTTTGTATAATATTATTCTCATCAACAGGATCTCCCAATCCTTGCAAAATGTTGGTTATTTCATCAACGTGTTGGAAGTATGCAATAATGTTGTCATCTTCTTTCATTCTGAGTTGCTCAAATTTTTCTCTATGGATTTGAAGCTTTACTTCTTTGAAATTTGAGTCACCTGCATATATATTCTCAAGCTTGTCCCATACATTTTTGGCGGTTTTACAACCCAAAACCTTATGATAAGCAGATTCAACAAGTCCATTGATAATAATATTCTTTTCTTTTGCATCATTTACCAAATTCTTCTTACCTTTTTCATCCGCGGTTGGTGTAAATCCATTTTGAACAGTGTCCCATACTTCGTAACCTTATGCCAAGAGATAGACCTCCATTCTTCCTTTCCATATTGCATAATTATTTTCATTAAATAGAGGTACACCATTCTTGGTATGTTCCATGATCTCCTTCTAGTTGTTAAACTGCTACTGAAGGAACCAAGCTCTGATACCAATTGTTAGAAAATATTGAGGAGGGCGGGGTGTGGGTGAATCAATATTCCTTAGAAATTAGCACTTTTAAATCTTTTCAGAGCATTAGTTAATCTTCAATTATCATTAATGTTTATGCAACAACAATAGTGAATAAAAGAACATAGGAGGCACAAAAATTTTAGGTGGAAAACCCCCTCCGGGTCAAAAAACACCGAACGATTTTCTAATAATTCTTTAATATTCAACTCCAATTGAAAAGAAAGCTCCAATTTCCTAAAATCTAGAAAAGCATTCTTCTCCAACTCCCACTGGATGGATGCTCCAACTCCCAAGATTATTCAGTTGTCAATTGAACGGATGCACCAACACCCAATGAGCTACAACTCACCCTAGCACCACCCTACCACCCTGAAGTTTTCACAGGCTTGAACCTATTGGTGATTTCATGCACCAGCCTAGCACCAGCCTACCACCCTATAGAAGAATTAAAGAAGAATGGACTCCCGTACAAGGGAAAATGGCCCACTTTACAATGATATAGAATGACGTAGAAGAAGAATGTAACAACACAAGTAAAACTAAAATTAAAGTCTTAATGGAAACCAAATTCATACAATTGAAATTACCTATATTACCTGTACTTGCCGGCTGCGAAGTGATCACAATATTTTGGGGACGATTCTCCTCCCAACCATAGGCTCAATTGTGCAGGATTCTGCTACAACTGGCCACCCCCGAGCCCTCAATCAACGACTACTGCCAGTGCTCCTAAGTCTTAGTATACCATTCTCCCCAGAGAATGAAAGATAGAATCTCGGAATGATGGAATGCCTCCCATCCTCCTCACCATCTATTCAATAGAACAAAACATTGGAAGGGAAACCACATGCACACACTCCATGTGTCTGCATGCCACTTTTTTTCTTGTTTTATTTCTTTACTTTTCTTTTGATTTTTTTAGCTTTCTTGTTTTATTTCCTTGTTTTATTTCTATTTATTCTTATTTAGAGCTTTAATATGGTTATTACTATTTTTATTTTTATTTTTATTACTTATTTCTTTTTGTATAATTTTTAATATCATTTATTATTTATTATTTTTATTATTTATTATCAAGTGATTTATTTATTATTATTATATTCATTATTTTTATTATTAATTATTATTTTTGTATTATTTTTATTAGTTATTATTATTTATTAATTATTATTAAGGGAGGGATATTACATACTCTCCCACTTTAAGGAACTTCGTCCTGAAGTTAAGTTTTTATTAGTTTTTATTATTTTTGTATTATTATTTTCTTCATTTTGTCAACACCCTCTGCTGAACTAGTATAACCAGCAGGCATCGAAAGTCCCCAACACCCCGGGAAATCTCAAGGAATCTCTATCCTTTTTCCACTTTCGACACCAGGCACAAGCCTAACCCAGTTTGTATCCTAGTCCAAGGCTGGCCCCAAGGCTCGCGCTTGACTCAGACCTCATCTGCCCCAAGGCAGGCATCCGGTCCGGTACTCAATGACCCCGGGCATCTCGCAAGGCTAGCCTACTTCCCCCACAACTACTAAGGTGCACAGCCCTAGGCATCGAAGTCGTTTACATCCCTTCTAGACTTCGGCATCCCAATCCAATACTAGGCACCTAGCCTAGATCATCAGGCACTTGGCCTCCTCAAGATGGTCCCATAGCTCTTCTAGAGCTATCCATCAAGAGCTATACACAAGACAAAGGAACCACTGGCATATGTAGTGTTGATTGAGTTTGTCCCCAGCCCATATGATGTTACTTATTCTCCCTCGTGCGTATGGGCTCGCACGAGATCATCAAATAAACCGGAACTCTCGGCCTAATGTAGAGTCCTATCAATCATTATACCTCAACATGCAACCAATGCATTAGCTATACCATCATAGTATCATAGAAATTAATCCATATACCAAATTTTGCATGTCATCATGAGAACATTCATCATAGTTAATCGCAACATTATGAATAATACATGCTATCATCATAAGTTATCACATCAATTACCTATAATCATGTAGTAAATGAATATGTCAATATACGTTGACATAACATCCTAATCATAAGGATACATTAAATGTATCATAAAACATGATTTAGATTCTCCATAAAAGTATCTGTCTTGGCTAAGGAGCATTATTCAGCACATATTTTAATCAAGTAAATAAGGAAAGTTTTGAAAAATAGCAGCTGCATCTTCCCAGGTAGCTGACCCTGGGCTATATTGGTCCCATTGGACCTTGACTTGCTCAAACTCACGGTTCCTGAGTCGACGAACCCGTCGGTCCAGTATACAAAATGGTTCGAATTGAAGGGCTCCTTCCTTGGAAACCTGCAATTTGTCAAATTTCAAAACATGGGATGGGTCGGGTACATATTTTCTAAGCATAGAAACATGAAACACATTATGCATCTTTCTTAGATGGAACGGCATCTCGAGATTATAAGCAACTGGTCCATCCCTCACTATGCCGTAAATTTTCTTTATTCAATGCATACTTACCCCATAGTTATATTTTTGGTGATTATGTTTCTACCTGTATTCACTTTGGATTTGGAATTAGATT
>APFE030111876.1:0-18349 GCA_000404065.3 Pinus taeda | reverse complement strand
TATGGTATTGTATGTATGAGGACTATATAGAGGCTAGAGAGTCCCCATTAAGAGATGTCAAAGAATATTATATGAACAAACATATGTCTTGTGGAGTGTTCTCCTTTCTTAAGGAGTGAATGTATCGTGTTGCCCTACCTTAAGGGTTTGATCAATAAAGAAGCATTTTCATCTATTTCTATCTTATTATTTATGGGTATATTTGTATTTTCATATATTTTCAAATTATATCTATAACAAATGGTATCAGATCGGATCTATAACAAGTGATATATTTCTGTAAAAATAGTTGATTTTAAATCAACGAGATCTCCCTCATATAGACTCCGATTTAACGATTTTTTTTTTAAATTAGGTATTTTTTTGCAAAGAACCTAGGTCTGCAATTAGATTATGAAAATGTTGCCCTAGAATGTATAGATCTGATCTACAAACTTGCTGCCCCAAAAAGTGTTTGCAACACAGCTAATTTTCAAATCAATGACATCTCCCTCATCCGGACTCCGATTTGGCCGATTTCTTTTTTGAAATTGGGTATTTTTCTACAAAGAACCTAGATATGCAATTATATTCTACAAATGTCGCCCTAGAACATACAGATCTGATTTGAAAACTCGCTGCCCCAAAAAACATCTGCAACACAGCTGATTTTTAAATCAGTGATATTTCCCTCATTTGGACTTCGATTTGGCCAATTTTTTTTCCAAATTGGGTATTTTTCACACAAAACTAAGATCTGCAATTAGATTCTACCAATTTTGAACCAGAATGTATAGATATGATCTGCAAAGTTGTTTCCCCAAAGAGTTCTTGCAAAAATAATAAAAAAAATTATGGTTTGCCCAAGAAAGTTCTCTAATACCACTTGTTATAGATCTGATCTAAAAATATATGAAAATACAAATATACCCAATAACTATAAATAATTACCAAAAATCACCAAAAATAGCAATATTTGAATATAGATAGAAATGCTTCTTTAATGATCAAACCCTTGAGGTAGGGCAAAACCATATAATCACTCCTTAAGTAAGGAGAACACTCAACAAGCCATATGCTTGTTCATACAATATTCCTTGACATCTCTTAATGGGGAGTCTCTAGCCTCTACATAGGCCTCATACATACAATACCATGGGTCATTACCATGATTCCCTAATTACCACCTATCTAATACAATGGGCTTATTACATTATTGGTAACTACTTGTGGTCCATTACATGATATAGGTTAACCACTTTATTTATTACTACGGCCCATCCCATTATTAGATTATTCCCTTGGGTACCTCCCTCTATAGCCCATACTATCCCCCATAGGTATACTACATTGCACCCCCCTTCAACATATTTCATCCCTGAAACATAAGAAGAAAACAAACAATAAGATATACTCAAAAGAGTAGTCCACAGGTACCATGCACGTGCATCTAGCCATCCAAGAGAAAGGTGAACCCTCAATCTAGTTGGTGCCTCTCTCGCTTGAGATGAAAGTTGACCTTGGTGGCTCTTCTGTGTTGTTTTATTGTGGGTGGATCATTGCCCGTCTCTATCTATCGTCCAGGGGTTGTTGTCCTTGTTGTTGATTTGTTGCCATCGTGTTGGTTTTTTTCTTACGGGGTGATGTGGGTGCTGATATGTTGAAGTTTAAACCAATGATGTATCTTTATTTAATTCACCACTTAATGGAGCCTGATTGGTATCTGGTACATGTTGTGGTGCCTGCTATTGTTTCTGCTTCAGCCTCCTTGGACACTCCCTATTTTTCTAGTACCTAGTTTGATGTTTGTGTTTGATTTTTAACCATCAAAGGCTCATCATCTGATGCATTAGTGTCATTAGAGCTTTGTGCTTCTGCCTCCATAGTCTCTGCTTGGGTCTTAATGGAAATATCCTGTAATGTTATTTTCTTCCTTTTATACTAGAGCTTCATGAATTTCTTCTGCATATTATTATTGATTGTACCCACAGATTCCATCCAAGGATATGCCAAAACAACATCCATGTTATCCATATCTGAAGTATAAAAATCACAATGCAACACATACTTATCCATAGAAAGCTTCAAATCTTTATAAACTTGAACATCCCCATTATCAATTTGTGTGTTTTCAATGTGTTTTGCTGGAACTTGCATTTTTTTTGCTAAATTAACATTGATAAAATTATGCTTGCAGCTAAGATTTATAGACACAATGATATTCTCCTTCTGAATCAACCCATCAACATGTTATAAGGAGATACCAAGAGAAAATAACCCTTTAAGTTTCTTGGTTTCCTTCTTTCCTGTAAAAATAAAATCTTTGTTAGGTTTTTTGGTTTCCTCATTTCTAGTATGAGACCATTTGTCCAAAAGAAGTTTTTCAAATTCTTCATTTGAAAATTTGAACTTTTGGGTGCCAAGTGAGTACCACCATATGGCAGCCTTGTCTTTCACATTATTCCATAGGAAACTTCTCCAATATTTCTGATGGTTTTTCTTAAGATTTTTTATGAATTCCTCAATAGTAGGACCATTATCTTTCCCTGTAAAAAATTTCTTGCTAGAGGCCATGAAGACGGTTTTGAAAAAAAATTACTTACATGGCAGAAATTTAAAGTGGCCACAATTTAGTCAATATTGCTCAGAACCCCTATTATGACCTATTTTTGGAAATGGAACAACCATTTGGCATCTTCCCATGTGATAGAAATCCTGACCCAAATACTGAAATTTCATATTCACGCTACAATTGTCCCACCGTCACAAAAATTTCTGAAAAAAAATAGCTAATTTTAAATTAGCAATATCTCCCTCATCCAGAATCTCATTCGAGTGATTTTTTTTTTGAAATTGGATATTTTTTTGGCAAAGAACCTAGATATCCAATTATATTTTGAAAATGGTGGCCCAAAATGTACATATCTGATCTGCAAACTCCCCACCTCGAAAAATCTCTACAACACAACTGATTTTTAAATCAGTGATATCTCTGTCATCCGGACTTCAATTCCGCCGATTTTTTTTTGCAAATTGGGTATTTTTTTGCAAACAACCTAGATTTGTAATTAGATTCTACCAATTTTGCACCAGAACGTACATATCTGATCTACAAACTCGTCACCTCAAAAGTTCCTGCCAAAAAAAAATATCTGTTTTTCACAAGAAAGTGCTTTGATACCACTTGTTATAGATATGATATGAAAATATATGAAAATAAAAATATACTCAATAACTGTAAATAATTGCCAAAAATAACAATATTTGAATATAGATAGAAAAGCTTCTTTATTGATCAAACCCTTGAGGTAGGGAAACACCATAAAATCACTCCTTAAGGAAGGAGAACACTCCACAAGCCATATGCTTGTTCATAAAATATTCCTTGAAATCTCTTAGGGAGTCTCTAGCCTCTATATAGACCTCATACATAAAATACCATGGGTCATTACCATGGTTCCCTCAATACCATCTATCTAATACAATGGGCTTATTACATTATTGCTAACTATTTGTGGTCCCTTACATGATACAAGTTAACCACTTTATTTATTACTATGGCCCATCCCATTATTACAATATTCCCTTGGGTACCTCCCTCTATAGCCCATACTGCCCCTAGGTATGCTACAAAGTTAGTTTTTCATTCTGCTTATTTTCAAGATCTTCTTTTAGAGAGAGGATCTTAGCTTCAAGACTTTCATAGTTACTGGATCTATCTTTAAGTCTCTCGATTGTTGTACTCTTTTGATTTACTTCATTTCTTAATGAAGTCACTTCATCCTGCAGCTTTTGACATTGATCTTCCTTTTCATTGTACTACTTCCTTACATTGTTTCCTTCCTCCAGCTGAGCTTTTAATTTGGTAACTTCTTCTTTGAAGGTACACTCCCTTTTGTTAAATAGATCTTGTTGATATCTGATTTTATCTACGAGTCTTTTAACTTCTAAATCTATGATTCTTTCACTATCACTTCCAATATATTCAATATTGCATGAACAAAGAAAAGTATCACTAGAAGACCAAAAATTTGTACCTTATACTTCATTTGCTTATTCATCTTCAATCTGAGGTGATTCTGAATCCGAATACTTGCTTCCATCTAACGACCCATTATCTCTCCTGTTGTCACTATTCCTTTGAGATGCCTTCCTCTTCTAAGGCGCTTTCTTCCTTAGCTTCTTTCCCATTATTTGTACGGATCTCCTTCAAGCGATCAAGCTTCTACCAAAAGAACTTGGCTCTGACACCAATTTTTAGAAATAACATTGAGAGGGGGGGTGACTCGGTATTAGTCAAATCAATAACTTTTTCTTTTCATGCTCTGATTTATATACGCTACTTCAATGAAGGTAACTTGCGTGTACATGCAACTGTATTTAAGGCAACCAATGTATATACAACAGAATTATGATTCAATTAATTCATCATATATTGATCTTTAATCAGTGCATCATTACTTCATTAACCTCATAGGTGCATCCTTAGTTCAGATCAAGCAAAGCATCAGAAACCCATAATCTGCATATTTGATCTAACACTTCATAAGATATTCAATACTTGCACCCTCGGTCTAATGATCTTCTTATCCTTATATAGCTTTAGGCCTTTATCAATATCTTGGACCAAAACCACTTAGGACCAATACCTTGGACCAAACACCTCGGACCAATACTGCGGACCAAATACCTTGGAGCAAAACCTTGATTTTCCATCCCATATGCACTTTTCCTTATGTCAAAGTGTGTGTATATGTGTATGTTCCTTTTGTTCTATTAAAATGCATGTATATGTTTCTTAGACAAAGTGAGTCAATGTATACTTCTTAAACAACTCTCTTTCTTCAATCTCTGGAGTCTGATTTGTAATATTTTGTTGTTAACTAGTTGCACTATGACCTTTCATCTGTGTGAGTTTCCATCAAGGACACCACCTGTATCTAATGCTAACAATATCCCCCTTTGGAATTGATGGCAACAACAACACGAAGACACTCTCTCCCTTTGCCATCAAGGGCAAAGGACAGACCAAGATATTCTCCCCCTCTGATATACATTATATTGTCCTTGCTCCCCCTGAGTACATGCTGAAATCTCAGATTAAGCTCCCCCTTTGTACATGATGAGATGCACTAAACCGTCCATGCTCCTCCTGAGCACATGGAGAGTCTGTAAAAATGTTTTCCAAAAGAATAACATGACTCTATAACTCAACTATGTGAGTATGACCTTCTTATCATCAATGACTCATACATACATTAATCTCCCAAACAAGTGGGGATACACCAAATTTGACTCATCCACCCAACCAAGTGGGGATATACTAAATGTTTATACATAATTGAAAATAAAAATTATTACATCATCCTTCCCATGCATAGTGTGGTTAAAAATTACGTCTTTCATGACCTTTACATCAAATGATATACATGACATTTATAACAAGGACCAACAATCTAAACAGGACCATGATAGTCATTACAAACTGTCATACACCATATATGATCTACACCATCAGCATATGTCAACAACATCAAGATCAACAGGTTGTATATCTCCATCATTAAAAGAGTCACCTGAATCAAAACAGCTATGTGGATCAAACAAATGTAAGCATCTTCATGTTCCAAGATCTTCTAACATAATTCCAACAATGCATTATTAAAAGCACATGCTCCCCCTAAACCTATGCCAATTGTTCATTATTAGATCTGATCATTGAGAATATCAGTAAGAATCATCAAGGCATCATCATCAATCAGATATATATCAACCTTTTAACAACTTATGAGGACCAACACATTTCCACATATCATCAGCACATCATAACCATCATCAAACAGAGTGGATAATTGACTGAACCATATCAAACTCCTTTTCTTGAGTCTGTCCCACTGCTTTTTCCTGAAACCAACATATACGAGACTGTGCAGCTTCGAACTCGCATATATACGTGACTTGTCTTCATGAAAATTGTGTATGGGACTTAGAAAAATGAATTTCTGCACTTTTAGCTCCCCCTGAGTCTGTTATATCTGTAAACTGAGCTATGACACATCTTTTTTATTGTACCTCCTTCTTCCATATCTTCAATTCTGATGATGTTTTCTCCTTTTGGTATGGTGCCCAAAATTTTTCTTACATTCCTTTGCTATATGTCCAAACTTATTACATGAATAACATCTTACATGTTTCATAGTCCTTCTATAGAAGTCAATGGCTTTGTGACCAAACATATTGTAAGAAAAACAATATCCCTTAAAATACCTGGAAGCTGATGATCTTTCTGGGTGAAGGTCTTGAACCATTCTACTTCTGCATCTCACTGCAACATGTCCAAAATTATGACATATAGAGCATTCAACATTATTCAATGGAGGAAATAACCAACTATCACTTCCACAGTTAGGAGCAAAATATTTTCTTTGAAGACTTTCTTTCCTTGGTTGTTGATGGGGTTGACCTCTCATCTCCTTTTTGAGCATTTCATATTTTGCATTAGAGTTCCTTGCCTCATTTTGTGAGCTAGATTCAGCTTCAATAGATTCATGAAAATCAAGACCAGTTTTGATAGTAGGAGACCTTTCACTACTAATAATATTATCCAAAATTTTAGTATTGTCTTGAAATCGTAACAATTTATCCTTTTCTTCTAATTTACCTTTCAGGATATTTACCTCAACCTGATATTGCTCTTCCTTTTCTAGATATTGCTTCTTCAAGATTTCTTCAGCCTTTCTTCCTTCTTCCACTTCCTTCCTTAATTTGAGAATCTCATTTTCTTGTTCTTCATCTACTTGAGGTAGTTCTTCATTCTTCTTATTTTCAAGATATTCTTTTAGAGAGAGGATCTTAGCTTCAAGACTTTCACAGTAACTGGATCTATCTTTAAGTCTCTTAAATTGTTGTACTCTTCTCATTTACTTCATTTCTTAATGATGTCACTTCATCCTGTAGCTTTTGACATTGATCTTCCTTTTCCTTGTACTACTTCCTTACATTATTTCCTTCCTCCAGCTTAGCTTTTAATCTGGTAACTTCTTATTTGAAGGTACACTGCCTTTTTTTAAATAGATCTTGTTGATCTATGATTTTATCTATGAGTGTTTTAAATTCTACCTCTATGTTTCTTTCACAATCACTTCCAATATCTTCAATATTGCATGAACAAATAAAAGTATCACTAGAAGACCAAAAATTTGTACCTGATAATTCATTTTCTTATTCATCTTTAATTTGAGGTGATTCTGAATCTGAATACTTTCTTTCACCTAATGATCCATTGTCTCTGCTTTTGTCATTGTTCTTTTGAGATGTCTTCCTTTTCTGAGGTGCTTTCTTCTTTAGCTTCTTTCCCATTGTTTCTACAAATGTCCTTCAAGAGATCGAGCTTTTGCCAAAAGAACTTGGCTCTGATACCAATTGTTGGAAATAATACTGAGAAGGGGCGGGGGTGAATCATTGTTAGTCAAATCAATAAATTTTTCTTTTCATATTCTAATTTATATATGCTACTTCCATGAAGGTAACTCGCATGTACACACAACTGTATTTAAGGCAACTAGCGTATATACAACAAACTTATGATTCAGTTAATTCACCATATGTTGATATTTAATTAGTGAATCAATACTTCATTAACCTCAAAGGTTCATCCTTAGTTTAGATAAAAAAAACATCAGAAACGCATAACCTACATATTTGATCTAAAACTTAATAAGATATTAAATACTTGCACCCTTGGCCTATTTATCTTCTCCTCCTTATATAACTTTAGGCGTTTGTCAATACGTTGGACCAAAACTACTTAGGACCAAATACCTTGGACCAATATCGCGGACGAAATACCTTGGACCAATACCTTGGACCAAATACCTCAGACTAATACCTTGGACCAAAACCTTGATTTTCCATCCCATACGCACTTTTCCTTCTATGAAAGTGTGTGTATACGTGTATGCTCCTTTTGTTCTTTTAACCTGCGTGTATATGATGCTTGGTAAAAGTGAATCAACATATACTTCTTAAACCACTCTCTTTCTTCAATCTTTGGAGTCCAATCTGTAATCTTTTATTGTTAACCTGTTGCACTGTGATTTGTCATCTATGTGATTTGTCATCAAGGACAACACCTGTATCATAATGCCAACACAAAGACCAATCTTGAAATGTGTTAGATGAGGATACCAAAGAGATATTCATGTGCTTGAATCTAGTAAACTAAAAATAACTAAGCTATTTAGTTGGGTTTATGCACATGAGGACGGTCTTCCCCTAAGGGGGAGGGGTTTGTAACAACCCTAGGTTAAAAATCCATGTAATAAAGTTGATAAAGGAAAAATAAGACAAAGGTGATGAGACATGTATTCCAAGATAAATGTTGATAAAAGCATCCTAGTAGGTGTTCATTCAGTTTATTATGGCTAAGGAAATTAAAAAAGGCAATGAAGAAGGCTTTTGAAAAGGAAATGAGGCATTATTTGGCATTTTATTTATGAAAATAAAAGAAATTAGGAGAAAAATAATGTGAATGGTCACAAATTTGCATGAGAATGAAATTAAATGAAAAATGAAGGAAAATGAAGAAATTATAGGCCTCATTGATAAAAAGGATTTTCAGGATCAATTCATGGTTTTTGTTAGTACTATCTTCTGTTAGTTCAATTTTGGTGCCTTATCCTTAGTCTCTTTCTCTTATACTCTTGGACACTTACATTTTTCTTGGAGCACTCTAGCATTGGATCAAGAAAATAAAAAGAAGGACAAGGAAGGAAAAGGGAAGAAAATATTTAGTAAGCAAGAGTAGGATCAAGCAGCTACAACAACATTACTTGCAGGTATAAAATCGCATGTATGGTTTCCTTGCTAGCTTTGGAATGCACGTGTGTAATTGGTTCTCTTGTTATCACGGGCATGAGTCTTGTGAGATGTGAGAGTGTATTTCACCGTTGCCTTGCCATTTCTTGATAACCATGGTGTGATGGGATTCTCTCTTACTTGACTGAGCTCGATTGCTAGATGGTTTTGAAATTGAGTGGGTTGTTCTCAGGAGAAAAAAACACAAGGCCTAAGAATCCCTGGAATGGTGAAGCTGGGATTGTCATAAAGATGGATTGTCTGTACCTCGGTGGGCCTAAGAATCCTCAACCAGTGAATGGCGGGATATACAGTAAAGCCTAGAGGTGTTTGCCCTCTATTAGGCCTAGGAATCCTCGACGAGTGAATGTCGAGATATATGGTAAACCCTAGACGGTGGAGTCTCATTGGGCCTAGGAATGCTCGACCGGTGAATGGTAGGATATAAGGTAAAGCCTAAAGATTGAAGACAAATAAATTCCTCATTGTTTAGGTGGAGAGATCCAGAGGGATTCATGCTTGTATAGGCCTAATCATCCTGGGATCAGTATATGGAGGGATGGTAGTAAAGGTTGGTAGTGTATGTTTCTTTTTGGGCCTAGGAGTCCCTTGTTGGGATTGTAGTAAAGTTTGTGTGGATCCTACTAAATTTTCCATAATATTGAATATGTCATCACCCACCTCATTTTGATAGTTTTATTCCGCTCTAGGAAATACTAGCTTTTATCAAAAATTCATTTGAAATTATGCTTCCATTACGGCTCCATTGGAGAATCTCCTTATGAAGTTTGACAGTGTTGTGTGGTTTGCTGAATGCAATGATGCATTTGATACATTGAAAGAGAAGCTTGTGAGCACATCGATTTTAGTCTATCCTTACTAGAATAACAAATTCCATGTCCATGTTGATGCCTCTGGGATCGCTTTGGGCGCTATCTTGATGCAACCGTGTCAAGGAAACTTGGACTACCCTATCTATTTCACAAGCATACAACTTTCTAATGTAGAGAAGAAATATACCACCATAGAACAAGAAGGCTTACCAATGGTATATTCTCTCTAGAGGTTCTGACATTACATGTTAGGAGGTATATTTAAATTTTTCACAAACCACTGAGCATTGAAGTGCTTAGTTAAGAAGCATGTGCTTGAAGGAAGACTTTTTGGGTGGTTGCTATTGTTCCAAGAGTTCACATTTGAAGTCATTGTCAATCTAGCAAGGTAAGCTGTTGGGTTGGACCATCTATCCAGATTGAAGTTAGGAAAGTTGAGAGGGTCAATCGACAATGAGTTGTGAGATGCTCATTTCTTCCACACTAAAGTTTTCCATGACTATTTAAAAGAGATTGCTACCTATCTTGCTACAGGTTAATGGTCATCTAATTAAACTATAGTGTAGAAAAAGCATTTAGTTGTTCGAGCAATAGACTACCAATTGATTGCAGGGAAGTTGTATAATATGGGGCCTGATTAAGTTTTACATTGTTGTATCCTTGACCATGAATGTGAGGGAATATTATGGGAATTTCATGCTGGAATTATTGGGGGAAGTATTGGAGGTAAAGATACTACTCAAAAGGTATTACAATATGGTATTTGGTGGCCAACTCTTTTCAAGGATGAAAAGGAGTATGCGAAAACTTATGATGTTTTCCAAAGGGTTTTTCTACCCCATGGCGTGATGAAATTCCCCTGAATATGGTACAAGCACTTGTTGCATTTGAAAAATGGGTTATTCTATTTTATTGGCTCTATTCATCCTCCTACTCATCATTCTCATGCGAGCTATATTATTACCGCAACATAATATCTCACCTATTGGGTGGAAGATGCTCCAATTAAAGATTGTATTGCAGATATGACTACTAGATTTATCTTTGAGAACATCATTACTATGTTTATTTTCCATCACAGCCTGACAAGTGACCATAGTTCTCATTTTGTTAATGAAACAACCATACTCTATTGAAACATTTCATGATACAACATCAGAGCACCCCTTATCATTCACAAGCTAATGGAACTGTTGAAACATTTAACAAAATAATGGAGAGGGAACTCACTAAGTTCTCTTCCAAAAATTGAGATGATTGGGTTGAATGGGTTCCTACAACCTTATGGGCCTACAAAAATATTGTCAAGAGATTGAATATGTATACCCCATTTGAACTAGTTTATGATAGGGAAATTGTTGTTCCCAATGAGTTTATTGTTCTGAATCTCTTCATTTCTCATGAAACTAGAATGTTGGGGGATGAATTTATTCTTGATCGAGTAAATCGATTGTTGCAATTGGACAAATCCTAATTCTTGGCCTATTTTTATTAGAATGTTGAAAAGGAGCATCAGAAGGCTTTACATAATCATCATATCAAGAAGAAGTCCTTCTCTATGGGTGACCAAGTATTACTCTATGATATAAATCATCACTGTTAGGAAACCAGCTCACAGAAAGAAAGAAAAGATAGATCAAAGCCCTAGAATTCAACCTCTTCGAGCGGGAAACCTCCTTTACATTATATGAATGAACAATTATTATATTATACATATGACAAGGTCTCATTTCTATATATAGGAATCTAAGGGGTCATAATATAATTAGAGTCGACATAACAATAATAATGTAAGGGCATAGTACTAACAATAGTGGTCTTCTATGGGGCACAATAATAACAATATGGGAACTACATGGGCACAACAACATAATAAGGGGGTTGTACTAATAACAATAAGTGGTTACACTAGTAGTATAGGGACCTAACATGCCCCTCTCCTTGAAAAAGTGTTTTCCTCAACACTTGAGTAGTTCTCGATGCTTATGTATAAATTTCTTGTCCTCTAATATGGAATATTCAGTGGGTAAGTACTTCCACTTGATGAGATACTATAAATTTGACCGATTTCGTAGTTGTCGGGTTCTTATTTTTGTGACTGTTCCAGGTTCCAATATGATTTTTCCTTCCTCGTAAAGTTTTGGCAATATTGTTTGAACTTTGATCTTCTGCAACTTTTGAATCACTGGCCACACTTCTTTGTCCTTCTTCCATTCATCCCTTGCTTCTTTTATCCAATATGGTTGAATAATAGAAATAGCACAAAACAATGCTTCCACATCCTCATCCTTTCTTAAGAGTGCATCTGCAAGAAAATTTTTCTTTCGTTTTCTGTAGATGATTTCAAAGTCATAACCCAACATATTTGTGACCCATTTTTTCTGTTCTTCTAAAGATAATATTTTTTCTAAAAAGTATTTAAGACTATCATGATCCATTTTTACCTTGAAGTGGCTTCCCATTAGGTAAGGTCTCCAATTCTTAAGTGCATGTAGTATTGCCAACAGTTCCTTCTCATGAATAGCTTTCTTGATATGTAGCTGTAAAAATACCTAGTCACCTACATCAAAACTTATTTCATTGTGATGTCAATCTGCCTATTGTTCATTTGATTCTGCACCAAAGTGGCGTTATCCTTTAACAGTTGGAGAACTTATTGTTGATGTTCGATTTGATCTTTTGCTACTTGAATCTTTTTCTTCTTGATGTGTCCTTCTATCTTGAGAGTTTGAGGAGTGGTAATTTCTTACAATGCCCCTACAAGATATGGTCGGATTCATTTCTTGATGCTCGTTGTGATATTTCACTTCTTGAACATTTTTCTTGTTGATATCTCCTTCTATCTTGATAGTTTGAGGAGTGGTAATTCCGGCCAATGCATTACAAGATATGGTTAGATTCCTTTCTTCTTTGTCGATGTAATCTTTCACTTCTTGAACCTTTTTTTCTTGATATGTCCTTCTATCTTGAGAGTTTGAGGAGTGGTAATTCTTCCCAATACTTTACAAGATATCGTCGGATTGATTTCTTCTTTCTCTGGGGTTGGTTCTTGGTGTATATCCTCATCTTTTGATGTTTCTTAATCCTTTTCTTCCTCCTCTTCACAATCAATGTAAAATAATTTCTTCTCATCACACTTATGACCTTTAACGTATTTGCTATCACAATTGTAAGAAATTCCTTTTTCTCTTTTTTATTCCAATTATTCTCATGTAAACCTTGTAGGTTGTTGAAGGCTAGGAGAAAAAATAATTCCATAATTATAGTCGTGAGTGGTGGAATTCCTTGTTTCCATAATTTCACTTTCAATTTTTCTTGCCAACTTGAATTCCTTCTCCAATGAATTAGGTTCCCAAAGACGAACCTCATGTTTAATGTTATCCTTTAAAGTCCCTATGAAGACAACAATCCTTTGCTTCTCTGGAATATCATTTAACCTTATATTCAACGTTTGAAAGTCCTCAATGTGCTCTTCCATTAAACCCTTTTGTTTGAGATTTATCAATTGGCTAAAGAACACGTTACTCTTTGTATCCTCATAATGTGCTATCATTTCTTCCATGAAAATCGACCAAGTAAAAAGTGTTTTACGAGAAAAAAGCCCTTTATACCATAAAAATTGATTTGGCTCTAAATATAAAGATTCAGTATGCACCTTTTGTAAAAGTTGAACCTACTGTAGATCAAAATATTGTTGCATCTGTAGTATCCAATTTACCGGATCCTTGCCATCAAACTTCCTAATATCACCTTTTCTTGATTTTAGGAGCTCGATCTTAAAATGATTGTAACTCTGTAATTTTGGATCTTCCAATTCTGAAATCATGATTTATAGCAGCCCTCCACGTCCTCTTTCCAATGCCACCAGTCTGATCCAAATTGGATTCTCCAAGAAAGAGTTATGCACAATCTCCCAAGATGACCGGATTATATACCTTTTTAGAAGAGTGAACTTGTATGAAGTGCCACGTGTCACTGTTTCAAACTTCGGATTTGAAAAATATACACAGAAAGATATAGTCTTTCCTATTTCTATAATTTCTTACAAAATTTCAATCTCATGTTCAGAGAGAAAGTTATGATGATTTTCCCAAGGTCACATGTTTAATATGTAATTCGGGAGTTTGCAAAAACCCTAACTTCCTCAGATCATATATATGAAAATATAGTGAAACAAGATCTGAAATTCAGAGATGAGGTTCAAACCGCTTTCTTTTCAAATGGGATTTTGGTTTAGCTTATAAAAATTTGTATTGAACAAGCTATAGAGAAACTTTTATGATGACCTATTTTAGATGAAATTCTGGAGCTTCCAAACACCCTAAATTCCTCAGATCGTATCTCCAAACATGTAGCTAGACAAGATCACAAATTTGGAAATGAGGTTTAGCAAGATTTCTTCTCAAATGGGTTTTTTTCTTAGCATCTAAAACATCATAGAACAAAATTTATAGTGAAAATGCCACGATGAAACCAGCGAAACCCTAGAATCCAAAGCTCTCATACAAAATGTTAGGAAACAAGCTCACAAAAAGATAGAAAAGATAGATCAACGCTTTAGAATTTAGCCTCTTCGAGGGGGAAACCTCCTTTACATTACACGAATGAACAATTATTAGATGATACAAATGAGAAGACATCATTTATATATATAGGAGTCTAAGGGGTCATAATATAATCAGAGCCGACATAACAGTAATAATGTAAGGGCACAATAATAACAATATTGGGCTTCTATGGGGCACAATAATAACAATATGGGACTACTTGGGCACAAAAATATAATAAGGGGGTTGTATTAATAACAATAAGGGGTTACACTAGTAGCATTGGCTTGATCCTTTTTATGTTTCAGATATTAAAGAATCTGGTGTTGTTTAGATTTCTCAGTTAGATGATACTCTGTTTTCTGGATGGGTGAATGGCACTCAACTAGAACCCTAGTTTTTTGGTTCAATTTCCAATTAAAGAGATCTCTCCTCACGAGAGTCAAAATTAGGAGTTAGGATAGTTGTGTCAATAACATCCTTTTGTCTGTTTGGTATTTTGTAGGTTTTATATTCTACGCAAGTGTCTTCCATTATTTAGTCGCGATCCAACACAACCAATTGTGGCTGGGAAGATTTTTCTGTATCTTGTTTTGTCAGAGTCATTAATTCATTTCCTATATGTCAGCTTTCATAATCATGCCAAATTTAGTTACCAAATTTGTATCCCAATTCATGATAAGATTTTATTCTTCTGTTACATCACCACATCCTTCGGTATGTGTCTGAATCACTTGTCATTAATTCAAAAGTTGTGTCACATTTCTCATGCCTAATGGCTATGTCTATGTCGATTTCCCTATATCTTCTTGCTTCTTGTCTTCACCCTCATATTTTCCCGTCATGCATTCTCAATTTCTGCTATGGCTCTATTATCTCCCACCGCTAAACCTTTTCTACCTTCTTGTCCTCTTATTCCATTTGTGTACACCATTTTCCCTATGAATATGGTTTCTTGAATTAAACCTACTCTCAGTCTGTACCCTATCGATTCTCGAATCCACTCTAAAGATGACGTGTTAGGAAAGTACGATAAATCTCATTTTATGGAAAATGATCGGTTTGATTCCACCCTATTTCCTGTGCTTTGGACTAATATTTGTATGAAGCCCAATAATCGCCCCAATGCTCACTCTACCATGGAATTTAGAGCTATTTTGTGTCAATTAAAGAAATACACCCTTCTCGTTCTAAGGGACTTACCTGTGTTTGGCACAATTGGTGAGGTAATGCTTTGTGCAATGTTTTTTATCAACTGCCTTCATGGGGAGTCTCTTTGGTTAGACTGTGAATACCCCATCCATGTAATTTAAATTCACAACATCACTAGCCTATCTAGCTATGGTGCTGATGTTAATTTGGCCTTTCAGAAAATAACTAAGTGTGGGAAGAAAATGAATGAGAAAAACTTGTATAAGAAGTATGGTACCACTCAGAAAGGTTGGGGAGTGGTTCTAGATATGACCAACAACATGTCAGTATATGTTACTGATACAATTATTTCCACCAAGATCACATGCCACTACACTAGAGGGGAATGTATGCTGGATTCCATTTCTATTGTTGAAGCTTGTGTTCATGGTGATTAAATCAACTGGTCTATCCATCTTCTTTAGGAATAATTTGAGGCTGCTAATGATGTCTATGCTTGGTCCACTTTTTTTATTTGGATTCCCTCTTATTCTACTTTCCATGTGCAAATGGTGTCCTCCAGAGGGTCGTGACCTTGCTACAATTTACGAAAAGGAGACCCTTTCTTATATGCATGCACCATGGCATAGCATCGAAGACATCGTAGAAATAGAATTTAACAACCTCACTTTTGAATGACACTTCATTTTGGTTATTGGTACATACGTTTTGAGAAGGAAGGATTAGTGTTGGATTAAGGGGGTTTGACCCAGGCTTAGAGTGTGCTTCACATCAAAAAACCCTCAACCACTAGCCCTTTCAGCAACGACCTATAAGTAGATCACAGTCTCATCTGAAGAGGTTATGGGAGGTTACAGAACCAAGTTTCTGCAGCAAGAGGGATATGTGCACTATGGCATCCATGTGTTCACTTATGTCTTATATATACCTACAAATTCGTGTACATGAATAAATTTTCGCTCATGATTAACTACACAAATTAGTACTTAATGCATAGACATAATAGAAAATAGTATAACATGTATTCTTTCGCATAATTTAGTAAAAAACATGCATAATGATATCAATAAAAACAAAGAATGAAAATAGAAAGATACATAATACTTCACCAAAAATTCTTCTTTATTAATAAGGATCTTCAATACAAGCTCTTACCTAACCTGTGTACCCAACTCCAGGTGGTCGGTGAACTTAGATTCAGACTTTTCAAGGCCTCTGCACACTCAGTTACAGAACCTTCCCCCAAAAATATAGACTCAACATAGAGAATACGAATAATTTATGCGTAGTTATCTTCTTCTAACATCTATTCAACAAAGTATTAAATATTATTTATATAAACTTTCTTACTACAAGAACATAGTCCACAACCCATGGATATGACAAAACAATGGACTAATCCCAAAACTCATTCCAAAATAAGGGAATTTTGACGCACCCCAAAGCCCCTAAAGACTACATGATGAATATAACTTTGCTAGCTTTGTGCATTCCACTCCTTCAATTGCAGAGTCTTTGACCCAAACCTTGGACCAAGTCGGGTTGCACCCAACAAGCCCCCAATACTCACCTGTGACTCATCCCAAGTCACTTACATATGGTCCTTTTTTTTTCTGCAATTACATTGTAGACATCATTATATTATTGGACTGTCTCTGTCATTTTTTCTCTACTTTGCGCACCTCCTCTGGAAATGCCTCTGTAGTTGGGCCAACAACCTTATACATTATTTATTCCTCCCTTTTTTCAACTCTTTGAGCCTTTCGTCCACTACCTAAGATAGTTTGCGAGTGTCATCTTGCCATGGCTAAGTCCTTGCTTGCAAATGTTTCTCATCCCTCTAAAGATCATCTATCTACTTTTGGAGGTTATTCACTTCATTAATACTGGCGAGTTTCTATAAAATTGGTAGGGTCTTTAGAGCTCCCAAGATTTCATCGTACTACTTCTTCTTCACATGCAATAACTCCTCTATCTTTTGGATGTTTAGATCCTCTTGTAGTGAGGTCCAAAATTACAGCGTGTCATCCAATAAATTCCTGCATTCCGCCACTGTGTGAGAGATGCCTTTCAATTCTGCCTTTAACTCTTTTTTCCTCTCCTCCTATACTTCCAGTGGTGTGCCTAGCTACAACCTTATTTGCAACTTTGGTATTTGAACTTCATACTCAATGTTTTTCTTCGCCAGTGTGTTCTTTGATTCCTTGATCGCGAGGGATAGCCTCACAACATTCTCTGATCATGGTACATGAATAGCTTTGCGCTAATTATTAACTACACAAATTGGTACTTAATGAATAGACATAATAGAAAATAGTATAACATGTATTATTTTTCATAAATTAGTAGAAATCATGCATAATGATATCAATAAAAACAAATAATTAATATATAAAGATACACAATAATTCACCAAAACTTCTTCTTTATTAACAAGGATCTTCAATGCATGCTCTTCCCTGACCTGTGCACCAAGTTGGAGGTGGTCTACGAACTTATTTGTAGACTATTAAAGGCCTCTGCGCACTTAGCTATAGAGCCTTCCCCCAAAAATACAAACTCAAAATAGGGAATATGAATAATTTATGCTTAGTTATCTTCTTCTATTATCTATTTGAAAAAGTATTAAATGTTATTTATAAATACTTCCTTACTACAAGAAGACAGTCCACAACCCATGGACCTGACAAAAAAATGGACTAATACTCGAAACCCGTTACAAAATAAGGGAATATTGACCCACCCCAAAGCCCCTAAAGACTACACAATGAATAAAACTTCGTTAGCCCTGCGTGCTCTGCTCCTAAAAATGTAGTCTTTGACCCAAAACTTGGACCAGGTTAGGCTACCCAATAGGCACCCAACACTCACGTGTGACTCATCCCGAGTCACTCAAATGTGGTTCCTTTTATTTTTTTATGAAATTACGTCGTAGACTGCATTATACTATTGGGCTGTCTCTGTCATTTATTTCTCTTATTT
>APFE030111863.1:87907-109548 GCA_000404065.3 Pinus taeda | reverse complement strand
CCTATTGGCCTGTCATTCTGAGACAGACAATCGCTGATTATGAATTACTGCCGGAGGCAATTCCTAAAATCTCCATCCACGCAAACAGGCCATTAAATTTGGACAAATCTAAGCCTTGGGCTTTCTTCAACGGTTCTGCTCAAGATACAGGATGTGGAGGCGGTGCGCTGTTATATCTCAGTGAGGACCATCATTACAAACTACAGATCAAGCTGGGCAGAGGTACCAACAATTTCGCTGAGTTAAGAACAAAAAAATATCATTCATTATGCGATACAAAAACAGTGTAGACACCTTCAATTATACGGGGACTCACAAATTGTCTACAATTGGCTGAACAACACATCTCACTGTCATACTTTCTCTCTGAGACATATCCTTGAAGAGGCAAAAAGACTGATCTCAACATTTGAGTCCTTCAAATGCAGTCATATATATAGGGAACAAAACACTGAAGCAGATCAGCTATCTAAAGAAGCAGTGCTTAATCAAAGTGATGACTGGCTTCTTCAAGAGGTTATTGACGGCACTTTCCATCAGCACTATCATCGCCCTTATCATGATCATCAATAGAACGGGTCTCTGACCCACATAACATCATGCTCCTACCCTGCAGTTTATTGAATATGTTAGCAAATGATGATACATACACAGCTGTAACAGGTTTCTTTATTATAGTGCTCTCTGCGTAGAGCCAGAAAGTACTGAGAAATATTTTTAGTTTTCACTAGCTCTAGGCTCGAACAGCCTTGGATTCCAGTTCTCCATGTATGGAGTAAGACTTTGGAGACTCCTTCTGGGTGGGCTCTGAACTCCATTTGAATGCTTCGGCACATGTAAAATGTAATTTCTCCAATCTAATTGAAATTACGACTTTTTCCTTATGGGAAAAAAAAAACATCAAACTATTTGGTTTGCAGTAAATAAAATATTTACATAATTTGGAGATATGACAGTTATATTGAACTAATACCAAGAACAGTTAAAGGATGCTTTTCCACATTCCCTTATCATGAAAGATTAATTAAAAATTAAAATTCTATTTTGCAGATTAATATTTTTTTTTTAATTTTTAAAAACTTAATTCATTGAATTTTCAAATTTATATATATATATAATAATTTTTGAAATATTCATTTATGGAAAAAAATTAGGGAATTTTTTTTTGCATATTATTCGTTGGATGGAGACATTGGAAAGATAAATGCGGCCTTGCATGTTTTTTCTTAGTTCGTTTTATCTATTATGGGATTGCAATTTGCAAAGAACCATTTCTTTGTTTTTTCGATTACTGTTAATTAGCGGGCATAAAAGTTTATGGACCTGGTTTTCAATTAAGATATTGATAACATAAATTCAGTATAATGAATTTATTAATTACTTGACAAATTGGAACGCTACAGTGTCCTTTCATCTTAGCTTACATGTGTGCTTTCCATTCAAAAAAAGGCATGATGCTAATCATATTGCAAACTTGTTATTAAAATATAAGGCCTAAAAAAACATCTGGCTCTGTAATTTTATATAAAATATTGTTGAATATTAATGGTTAGAAAAAGAGAGTTTTGAGATTGTGTTATACAAATCTGAAACTTTAAATTATTGTTTCAAATTTGTTTGAAAGTTTAAATAATTATATATATATATATATTCATTTTTTAGTTTTTTTTTAATTTAAATAAAGATAAATTAAATTTAATAGTTTAAACAGATCTATTTAATAATTTAATACAAAATGAATTAATAATCTAAATGTCTTTGCTTTATGGTTTAAGGAACTCTATATGTGGTGTGAAAAAAAAATTAGTGTAGCTTTAAGTATGAGGGGCTATGGATATGTAGTAGGTCATAAAATTAATATTGTTTGGCTAAAAGTTAGTTTTCTTTGTACTTTGAGGAAATATGTTAATGGTTTATGAAAGCTTGCCTCTTAGGAACTACCAGTGGAGTAATTCCAAGTAGCATAGTTCTTCTTAAATAAAAATGATAAGTCAACCTACATTGGTCAATAATAACTAGTAAAAACTATTCCACCACTAATTTAACAACTAAATTATAATAAAATTTCACTTTGTAAAAAAATAATTTGACAACTAAATTATAATGAATTTCCAATTTTAAAAATATTAGATACTAAATCCAAACAATACTATTGAGTTTTGCACAACTACTATCAAGCTCCAGAGGAATGGTTTCATAAAACTCTTTGTTGATCTTTAACTATTTTAAAATTTAATAACTTTTAATTTCAAGCCACTTATTTCAAAGTAAATTCACTTAGGGCGCCCATAGAAATTCAAGAACCAACCATATGAAGACAAAATCCGGTATGTTTTATGGTATAACTTTTAATTTTCAAGTAATTTGTAATATCTTAAACACCAAAATTCTTAATAGATCTGGTACACTTTAGACGTTCTAAAAATTTTGTAGTGAAAACATACAACTTTTATTTATATTAATATCTTTAACACCCACGGGTTTTAGTCCCAGGATCAATTGGAACTAGGTATGCCAATTTCTCAAGAAAAATACCATGGGTAGGTTTCATCCATTTTGACCATATCCAAAAAAGAATATTACACAACTTGTGTCATAGTAAATTCACCTAGGGAATTTGTAGAAATTCAAGAACCATATGAAAAGGTTAAATCAGGTCATGCTTTATAGAAATTCAAGAACTATGTAAAGACAGGTTAAATTGGGTCATGTTTTTTTGAGCCTAGAGGTTTATTCTATAGACCAATATGAAGGGATATGTAAATTTGTTCGTTGTGTTCCCCTTTTAAAATAAAAATAAAAAATAAAAATTTATGTTTATAAAATAGAAAATTAATGTCCCATTAATAAAAAAACATGAATATGCTGTAAAATAATTAGAAGTACAAATTAGTTTTCAAAAAATATTTTAACAGAATTATACACTATTTGAATATCTATGTTAACTAATTCCACTTAATATTATCTATTAAAAAAGATAAAAAAAATATGGTTAAAATTTTTATTTGGTCTTATATATACTCTATTTATTATTCAAAAATACAATTTAAACAATGAAAAATAATACATTATATTTTGTACATGAAGAAATTTGATCTTTCTCATCATGTTATATCCAAAGTATAAAATATTATCTTCAATACCATGCTATGCTATTTTTCCATAAAAACAAAAATTAAACTACAATAATTAAATAATGAAAAAATAATAACAATTTTAAGTAAAATTAACCTCATATAATAGCTACTAAAGTTCAGTCCTCGTTGATCTACTCTAGCTACACTCATCAAATCTGCTCATGTCACGGTATATTCTCTGTTTCAACGATTAATTTGTCGATAAACCTGTACATGTAGTAGCTTAAATACTATAATGGACTGTGAAAACACAATAACCCAGCTAGGGATCCAGAGAAAATTTAGTGAAATTGCTTTGAAAAAAAAAAAAGAGACAACGTTGAAACTAATTACACTTATTTCCTCAAAGATTTTTGAGCTTATATTAATGATTCTATTCCACAAAAAGTACTTCAAAAATCAAGTTTTTGAAATTTTTTATTATCCCCACATAAAAAGAGGCTAAGGAAGCAAATTCGTCAGTCATGTCTGGCTTTTGGAGCTAAGAAAGCTATCACACAAGATGTAGATGATGTTCCGTTTTATTCTTCTTCTCCGGTTGTAACTGTGGAACCAGCCTCGACGGCAGAGACGTCGCTTTCACCTTCACAAGATGGCCCACCTTCATATGTGGCTGTGGAACCAGCGTCGACGGCATAGACGTCGCTTTCACCTTCACAAGATGGCCCACCTTCATCTCCACTTTCCAGGAAGAAGCCGAAATTGAAACCATGGAACAAGCCGCACATTTTCTCTAAGAGGGATCCACTTTCATTACAAGGACCTTCCGTGATTGCCCTGGCCATTTCTTTGCGAATATACATTATCCACAATTCTGCGTAATTCTCGCTATTGCTGAACCTGCCAATGGTAAAAACTTGCATTAAGATTTGTTTTTAAAGTCCACTTAGTAATCATAGTTTTCGAAATTATTTTCACTGGGCTCTGCTTTCAACACAAATCAACGCGGAGGTTTCTTTGATCTAAACATTTATTTGATTGTATAGAAGGCCCGCCTCCGCGCACAGTCATATTTCATAAGTTTTTTTATCTAAAAGTAAGCGTTTGACAAGCCACCCATGACATAATTTTTTTTTAAACATCACTATTGTTAGTTAACATTAAAGTGTCAAGTACTCACAAGGCAAATTTGGACTGATCAATTTGAGAACAGCAGTGGAAGGAGTATGCCACTATTATTGCTGTTGCTACACGCTTCACCCCTCTCCACAACCCAGGCTTTTGATCAAACTGCTTAACATATTGCGCCACGCGAAACATCTCCCATAAGAGAGACAGACACTTCATTCGGTTTTGGAATCTCTCCAAAATATCCGCCACCGCAAGAAGACCTGCAACAGCCCATTGTGCCTCCTCTATATCTTTCAGCAAACCGTGAACGAAGATCGCCCGCTTATCTTCTTTTTCAGGATGACGAGAAATGATTTCTTTCTGAAAACCATAAAAACAGAATTTAGATCAAATATTTGACATAGAAGTTGGACATGATCCAACAATGAATTTCATGTTCGAACCAAAAAAGTAATTAATGGTTGTCGCAAAAATGGAGAGGCTTAATACGCACAACCCAATCGTCGCTTATTCCCTCTGATAGGAAATTCTTTAACCTACAGAAGCCTCTTGAAGTTGGCCAAGTCACACTTGGCAAAGACCGCTTTTTCCCCTCCTATTAGAAAATATTAAATAAGAAATGGAAAAATCATTATGTGAATAAAAAATAATATGATTCAGAAAATTTAGGATACGTACAAAAGAAAGCGATCGACCTTGTTGAATCTAAAAGGCTCAGAAAGTTTCATTCCCCATAACTCAGATATGTACTCTTGCAAGCTCTCGAAATAGGCATCCATATTTTCTTGTTCAACTGCTACACTAGTGGATGCTGTTTGCAGGTTCTGAATAAGGCTGTCAGAGACGCCGGGGTCCTCATCATGCATTTCTTTTCCTCCTCCTTCGATATCATTCATTATTGACTTTGTGAAGCACTGTGCTCTATCTTTCCTGTTGAATATTGGCTCCAGATTTCTTCCTCCTAAAGCTGCAACCACTTTCCCACCCCCGTCCATGAAGGCTATGGATTCCAACATGTATCGTCTCTCTTCACTATCCTCCAACGTAAAAGAATGTAAAGGTTGAAAAGAATGTAACAGAAATTTCAGTTCACTATCCTCCATTATATTAATTTGTTCTTCCAAATGGCATAGACGTAGTGAAAATCTCACAATTTCATTCTCCGATAAATTCAGCGAAGACATCCCCTCGATCTCAGCTGTATTTTTCAAAGGATAATAATAATCCTTCTTAATATTGTTAGTGAATTTAAATCTTGCCATTCTTCTACGTCCCAAATGAATAATGTGAATGCGGTCCCGCTGCTGCTGCTCCAGTGCATTCCACATGGAATATATGACCTGGTCCCATCCTCTATATAAGCATATCAATTTTCCTGGAAGCATGAACTTTTGCACCTGGCCAAAAACAACAAAAATAATATAATTAAAAAAAATGACCAGTTATTTATTCATCATCATTTTTTATGTTAAAATATATAATAAAAAATTAAATAAAGTTATTAACCTGGGCTGAGACACTTTCCGAGTGGTTGAAAAGGAACTCTAAAGTCGACATATTCTTTGGTTGTTCCCATTCTTCTTTAAGGAATATAGGTGGTCTATACACACTAATTCTCCCGTTTGGATCTATGATCCAATTTATAGTTGGATACCATGCATCCCATTCATCACGCTCTTCCCACCCACAGTGTTTCTCAAAAAAGAACTTGACTGCTTTTGTTATTACTGTCCATGAATTTTGGAGTACAAGCCAAGGAACTTGTCTTGAAAACTGCTTATACACATCGATTACATCACATTCCTCTGGGTCCACAATAGGAATTGATATAATTTCAAGGTCAACTTTCTCTTTCTCCATAAAATACATTTCCTTCCAAAACGGATGGTTAATTTCACGTGTCCATGAACTGGAAGGCCACATTTCTACAAGAATAGTTTTCCCTTTCAATTTGTCAATTCCACAAGTAGTTTTCCGTTCTGAATTTTCCGTTCGATCCTACAAAAGTCACGCCAACAAAACAAACGAGCACAACGCCAATAGTATAACAAGCACAATAAGTAAAAGGAAGTTTAATCAATTTTTAAGTGAAGTAAAAGATATTATTGCTTTGGATAGATAGACCAGTAGTAACTAATTTTTCAGTTCGATCCTACAATAGTCACACCAACAAAATAAACGGGCGCAATGAATTAAGTAAAGTTTAAAATTCTTAAGCGAAGTAAAAAATTGCGTTATTCGGTTTGAAGTTAAAAATTGATTTGTTCAGTAGACGTGAGTAGAATTAATTAAAAATCAAATTAAATAGATTGTAAGTTCGAGACATTCAAAGGGTGACCAAAGTTAACGGCTGAATGTGCGGAACTGTATAAGGAAGGCTAAAGCCTTTGAGGTATTCGTACCTTTTGTGATGACTCATTCTTTTGAAAGACAGGAGTAGTTTCGTCCCCGTCAGGTGCAAACAACTCTCTCAACATCTCTATATTACTACTCTCTTCATCCCTTTCTGCTTGAAGCTGCTTCAACCGTCGGTATCTCCCAGAGTTACACACCACAAATTCCTCCACTTCACCTTCTGTCAAAAATCTCCAACAACAAAAAGGAGCATAGTTATCGCTGTTGCCATCCCGCACCATCTTCGCATCCATTTGAAGATAATAACTATCACCTTTAAGATCACCTTCTGCTGTCAGCACCATATTCCTGCAAATATCTTCTAGACGATTTTTCGACGTATGGACCACAAATATGGTATCTTTGACCTTCGTGGGCAACTGATCAAAGTGTAGACCAATATGTGTTATTTTTATTTGCATTCCATCATCGACCGTCTCCTCAATTAAGGGCCACGGGAATCGGTCCTTATCTGGATTCTCTTCAAATATGAGAAGGGCGGAGGTGTTTGGTAGAAGATCAGACAGATGGACTGCCTCTCCTCGTCCATTTGTAAGCAGGCGATCCAGTTCCGATAAAAAAACGGTTTTTCATATTCTCTTTATTATTCTCTGATATTGACACTTCCTGTAAAATAATTGTTTGTTGGAAAACAATATTAGGAAAATTTTTGAAAAGAAAAAAAGAGTTTATATGTATATTACATAATAACATTAAAAATTAATAATATTACTTATAGAAAAATAATGAATTCAAAATATTATATTTATATAGAATAAATATTTTTTATAAAATAAGGGAATTTTTATGTTTTAAATTAATCTTGAAGTTATTTTTATATAGATGTATTTAGTTTTCACTTTACAAATATACTATTTTTGGGATGTAATATTGAATTGTGATTCCAGTAATCATTTATTTTAACATATTTTTTAAATATTTTTTTTGAAAATATTATGAAAAAATATATTTATAATTATTTATAGAATTTCAAAAATTAATATGGTAAAGTTTGAATAAATAATAAACATTAAACGAACTTTGGTATTTAATTTTTTATTACTTTATTTTTTTTTCCCTATTTTTATTATTTTAAAAATATTTTTTAAATCATTTTAAATTCATATTTTAAATCCATTTTAAATCTCAAATTTAGTTTTAAAAATAATTATAAATAATAAAAACAATAACATTTTTTAAATCATAAATGTGAATAGACGATATGCTTACCTCTGAAATAAAAACTGTTGGATACGATGATCCCTGGCAATCCCTTTGAATTTCTCCCCATCTCTGCACCAACTCCTCGCTTCCTATGATGCTCACAACTTGTAATGTGTTCATCTTTGTCACGTGGTCCATTGATTTCCCTTCTAGCTTGGGGCATCTCTTCAAAACTAGCATGTGCAATGAGGTTAGGCATTGGAAGTCTTCGGGTAGTTTCTCTAAGCTCGTGCAGCCTGTGAAATATAATTGTTGCAACGAGGAAAGGCAGTGGAAGTCATTGCACAACTCTCTAAGCTGGCTGCAATCTTCAAGATCCAACCTCTCCAAAATTTTCAGTTGACCAAAACCTTCCGGAAGCTTCTGTACTTTGGTACAGCCTATCATGTCCAGCACTTTTAAACTTTTTAATTGACCAAACCTATCTGGAAGCTTCTCCAGGCTATCCCAACCTGTAAATGAAAGATGTGTGATGAAAGAGAGGTTGCAAAAGCCATCAGGTAATTCTTTTAGACGGGAACAGCCACCCATATCCATGACCCGCAATTGCTTCAACTCTCCAATGTTTTCTGGGATACTTTCTAGGCTCTGGCAACACTCTATATTTAATTCAACAAGGCAGGTTAACTTTCCTAACCCACTGGGGAGATTTAAAAGCTGCCTGCAAACTGATAAATTCAACAGTTTCAATGATGAAAGTTTATCGATACTATCTGGAAGTGCTTTTAATTCTCTGCAGCTAGCCAGATTGAGTTCTTGCAGAGAACTCAACGATCCAAAGTCGGCCGGCAACTCAGTCAAATTATAACAATTATCCATTTTCAGTATCCGTAAATACCGAAGCTTTGAAATTGAATCTGGTAGTTTCTCTATGGATTCGCACTGTGAAAGAGAAAGTTCCTGCAAACTAGTTACTTGGTCGCCAAACTCTTTAGGCAGATTGGTCAACTTTGAAAAGTTGACTAATCTTATTATTCTCAAATCTTTATGGTGTTGAAGATCCTTGGACGAGATTTGAAAAGCATCGGAATGTGAACTTCCATCAAATTCCATGTGTCTCAAACTTGAAGGCATCTGCAAGTTATGTAATTGGTACGTCACAATTATATGAAACCATTAAAAGCGGTAAAACATTTTCTTACGTAGAACCAATTTTTTTGGGGAAAACTAAATGGAGAAATAGAATCACTTGCCTTAGATAGCTTCAACTCATTCGGTGCGTAACTCAGGTATTTCAATTGCTTTAACTTTGACACATCTTGAAACGGAAGCTGCCGAACTTTCGCTTCAAAAAATACCAACTCTTCAAATATTTTACTACACTTGCCCTCCACCTCTGTCAGATTTCCAAGTCGGAGAACTCTCAATGATTTATGCATTGAGTCGAGTGTTGTTGCAGATATCTGCAACACATCCTTGTTACCACTTAACCAGATGCCCTTAATCCCTTCAGCATCCTGCATGTCATTATAAAGTATAATTAAATCAAAACAGATACTCTATAAACAAACATGTATATAACCTTTTTTTGAGTTCATAGATTTGTTACCTCCTTTTTCTCTTCCAGGTACGCCATCAGTTCCCTTGCACTGCTGAATGTCAATCTCACTTCCTTTCCTTTTGACATATGGAAACCAAGTTCTAAGATCACATCATGCACATTTACAACCCCAGTAAATGTGTCATTAGTCACCAGTGCTCTGTTTTCTAACATTTCCAGTTCATTTTTTCCAACAATATTTTCCACTGTGTCCCAATCCCATCTTCTGAAATACGAACAGATGTCTAGGAATGGATCCTTGCATTTTTCAGGAAGAGCGTCGTAGGCCAAGCGGAGGGACATCTCTTTAAATTTTTCATTGTTCCATATTTCTTCCTCTTGCATCAGTTTATCATAAGCGGCCCCTTTATCGCCGGCATGACCTATGAATCGTGCTACTAATTTCAACAAGAGGGGAAGTCCATCACATTTTTTTATTATTTGATCTAGTTTACGAGAATCTAATCCTTCTAATGTTTCCTTTTCTAAAATACTCCGTGCAGCTTGTGGATTCTTAATGCCCTTCATATCATAGATTTGGGTAGACACAGAGCTTGGGAATGCTAGCTTCGCATTTTTATCACGGGCAGTAAGGAGAAACCTTACTTTCTTTGCTTCATGCAGATCTTCCGATTCCGGCAAAAGATGTTCAAGCTCAACTTGATCTAAAACATTATCAATGTATATGAAGGCCTGCCTTTTTTTTAATATTTTCCCCAGCTCTTTCTGTCCATCCTCATACTTTCGAATCTGTACAGACTCTTGAGGTTCCATCAAATCTTGTAATATGTCTTTTTGTAACTTCACTATATCAGGTTTAGAATCTATATCTTTAAACAGTTGAACCTTAGAATATTTACAACCCTCAACTTTTGAAAAGACCGCATCTGCGAGGGTGGTCTTACCGATTCCTCCGAAACCATGGAGGATAACTGTGACAACATTCTTTTCATTGTCACATTCCAAAAGCTTCATCACCTCTTCAATTGACTCTTCTATGCCGACTGTTGCAACAATATTCAACACCACATCCATATTTAAAGTTGTGAGCAATAAAATTAAACTCGCAATAATTTAAATTTCAATATAAATTAATTTGCCAATATTTTTACCAGCATGTTTAGGATATTCATTAGACAGAGGGGAATTCCTCGCCGCAATGGCAGCAAAAACACGCTCAATGTCAGTTGAAAGACGAAGACCGATTTCGATATCAATTTGCTTGTATTTGACATCTAACTTCTGTCTCATATCACTCAGATCGTCTTTGTCTTTGGATGCTAATAAGAAGCTGCAATCAAGCAATGAAATTCCATGAAAAACACTTCTTTCTATCTTTTGGTATAAAACATGGGCTTTCTGCGGATTTGATCACTATGAAACAGCTCTATATTTACCTTTTCCAGGCCGAACGGTCAATATGAGTACAGCACAAGATCGCCCCTTCAACTATCAGTGTTACTGCATCTTGGATTACATCCTCCTGCGCTCCTCTGGGGCTTTCTGTGAATCTTTTAACAATAGTAGCAAAATAGCTCATTTCTTTTATGAGATCCCAACACTTTTCTTTGTTCGTGGAAAGATCCTGAAATCTTTCCAAGGTATTTGCGACCACCAGAAGTCCTGCAGTAAAAACGCTTGCCTGGCCTATACCCTTTAGGAGTTCTGTAACAGGTCCAGATATAATATCTTTCTGAACAACATAAAAAAGGAGAAATTTTCAGATTTAATATATTTATACTCGACTTTCAATTTTAATTGCAAGAGTTTTGTAACAGGTCCAGATATAATATCTTTCTGAACAACATAAAAAAGAAGAGAAATTTTCAGATTTAATATATTTATACTGGACTTTCAGTTTTAATTGCAAGTGATGAAATTCTCTATAATGAGATTAATACACACCAATTTAGAAGCAACTTCTGATCCTGATGACAGTAACTCCGTTAGCTTCTTCAAGTCGGTTCCCAATGACAATATGGCAAATAATTTCTTGAAACCTGGAACGTTAGGCCAAGAGAAATTGCTGCTGGGATTTGGTAATTTTTTCCCTTGACGCATTTCCTAAGAAGAAACAAGAAATGAAACCATATTCAAATCAGATATCACACAATAATTATAATACTATCTAATGATATAGTTCACAATCTAATTATGTTGTAATTCGGATGGATATGAAAGATTGTGGTGTACCTCCTCTCTCAGTTTCAAAAGGTCAGATATGTGCTTCATAAGGTCATCGAGATTGACAGCCACATTTTTCCCTTCGGTTTGAACAATGTCTTTATGTAATATGGTGTCAATGACATCTGATTTAGTTGCAACTCTGGAAGTGGAAGTGGAACAGGAAGAGGAAGAGGATGGAGCTTCATTGCTCAAGGGGGCTCCCGAAACATTTTTCATTGGAGTTACAACATTCGAAGATCCAGGGATTAGAGCTTGAGCTCCTGGGGAAGTTTCTGCATAAAAACAATCGCCAGCAGCGTCAGTATTATTATTTGCAGAATCATGCGCTGATGGCCGCCCTTGTAGAAGCGGAAGAGCCTTCTGTGAAATGACGGTATCATAATAATATACAGAAACATAAATAAAAGCGTTAGACCTTTTATGCTATCAAAAAATTGTACCTATTGTATTATCAGTTGCAGAAGGCGAGCTCCCAGCACCTGCGCCTGAAGTGGGATGATCTTGCTCTTTTTCATCTGATGAAGATGAAGAAAAGCAGGAGAAGCGGATACAACAACAACAAGAGCGTTTGGTTGCCATTTCTCTTCTTGAACACACAGAAATGAACGAGGGTAAAACCAGAGTCCTGCTCTGGGCTTTACTTGAAAGGGTTGGAAGTAGAATTGATGTTAATATGATATTGCAATAACCTGAGCGAGGTAGGCCTGAGCTGCAAAGATTATAACAACTATGACATTCAAATGACAGTCTATGAAATCTTGCGTAACAACTATGACATTCAAATGACAATATATCGATGGAATCCAGCGATGACTTGCGGTCAAGTACTGCGTTGATTGATCCAGCTCACTCTGAATAATTAATATAGTATTTTTTTAATTAAATGAAAGGTAGGTTTATTTTGAAATAAAGTTTCCATTAATTTAATTTGGTAAATGTAAATAATTTGGGTCGAAATATCTGATTCTACAACCAATAGGGTTTTTCTTGCAATATGCTATTTTGCCCCTATCAACTCTACATCCTATAAGAAAAACAACCTAGATAAGAATTATCCTTTCAATACCTTAGAAAAATACATCTACAACCTAAGGAATGAAGGTAGTATCCTTTTGCTTGGGGACTTTAATTCTCGAATTGCTACTAACCAAGCTATTATGTTAAGTAACAACTCTAACCCCGACCCCTTGGGGGTTGATGAGGATGGCAACTTAGCTAATAGATTCAAGAGAAAATATGAAGCCATAATCGAGAAATTATTCGGCACCGAGCTCCTCAAACTTTGTAGTTCCTAGGACCTAATCATTTATAATGGTATTAATAAATGGCCTCTCAACTGTTAGATGACCTATTTCCATGGGATCGATAGCAACTTCGTGGATTATGCGATATCTGGCATCCATGTCCTCAACCATATTACAAACTTTGAGCTTGTAAACAAGTATGAGCCTAACTCTGACCACAGACCTTTGTCTTTATCCCTTAATATTGTTATGCATACCTCCCACATGCAAGATAACATTGAAAGAAAAAGTCACATTCACTTTGGTAGAAGTAATGTTGACCTTTTCTTAAGGGATTTGGAAAAGGATTTAGGCTCCCCGACTTATAATAACAACATTGATCAAATGTATTACCATTTTACTACTACCCTTTCCACCACCATTAGAAAATTCTCTAATAAGACTTCGTATAAGAAAAATAATAGAACTTCTAACCTTGGTATGACAAAGACTATAAAATTGTCAGGAAAGCAATTAGACACGCGCATAATGAAAGCATTAATCTCCATAATATAAGTATATACAAATCTCTCATTAAGAGGAAGAAGAGGTCATATATTTATAAGAGACAAGAGCATCTTCTACACCTTTCTAAATTTGCACCCAAAAAGTTTTGGCAGAATGTGCTTTTTCGTAAAACTAAAGATAATCATTCTATTCCCCTAGAAAATTGGGATAACTATCTTAAGAAGTTGTATGACTCTCCGGAGATCATGGGAACCATCTTAAACACTTCTATTAAGGATGATATTTTTTCTCTGGAAGACGTTGAGTCAGGATTAATAAGCTCGCTAATGGTAAAGCCAAAGATATTGAAGGTTACCAGGCTGAGATCTTTAAAATGGGAAAATCTATCCTCATTCCTTATCACCACAAGTTTCTCAATTTCGTTGTAAAGCATGGATTACCTAAGCTTTGGACGCAAAGCCTTATTGTTCTTATCAGGCCAGGAGGTAACTCCTCAAAAATGACATTGTATATTCATTGAGGCTGTTCATTATTATATACATGAGGGAGTAACTGTTGAGTTTCATCTCCCGATGACTCTCCATTTCCTCAATTATTTATTTACATTATTTACAATTGTTCACCCAATCCCTATGATTAGGTGTCAACATTCCCCCCCTTAATCTGAAGGGATGTTGGTGAGTCCAAGCATCGTTCCGAATCTTTCAAGCTTTTCTCTTCCAAGTGCTTTGGTGAAGATGTTTGCAATCTGCTCATTAGTGGAACAATGGCGAAGATGGATTGTTTTGGCCGCAACATGATGTCGAATCAGATGATATTTTGTATTGATGTGCTTCGTTCGGTCATGGAACTTTGGGTTCTTGGCTAACTTTATTTCCGAGGTATTGTCAATCATGAGTGGAGTCGAATGTACTTGTTTTACCTGCAAATCTTCCAAAATTTTCCTGAGCCACACAATTTCTTTTGTTGCCTCAACTGCTGCCACATATTCTTCCTCTGTTGTGGAATCTGTTGGAATTGATTATTTGTGTGATCTCTAGGAGACAGATCCTGATCCAGAACTCATAGCATAACCCGAAGTAGATACCCTAGTTTCTTTATCTCCATCAAAGTCTGAATTAGAGTATCCAATCAAGCTGAAGTTGCCCACCTGTGTATACTTGAGTCCAAAGTCTTGAGTTCCCTTCAAATACTTTAGAACTCTTTTTGTAGTAGACCAGTGTCCCTCACAAGGCTTTTGCATAAATCTGGAGAGGATTCCAACAACAAACAAAATGTCTGGTCTGGTAGTAGTCAAGTAGTTGAGACTTCCTACAAGTTGTTTATACTTTGTTGCATCCTCAATTTCTTTTCCTTCAATGGATGTGAGCTTTAAGTTTTGTTCCATTAGAGTAGTCAAAGGATTGCATTCAACCATGCCAAACCTGTTCAACATATCTCCAATGTACTTCTTTTGAGAAAGAAATATGGACTTCGAATGTTGAGTTACTTCAATACCAAGATAGTAATGAACATAACCCAAATCATTCATTTCAGACCCTTTCCTCAATTCCTTCTTTATGGATGCAATGTAGCTCTCATTGTTCCCTGTCATCAAAAGATCATCTACATATATCACAAGATATACAATTGTTTTGCCAACTTTCTTGACAAACAAAGTTGCATCATCAAGATCATAATTTTTGAAATTGAGTTTCAAAATATGCTCAGTTAGTTTTTCATACCAGGCTTGCGGTGCTTGTTTGAGGCCATACAAGGATTTCACAAGTTTGCATACTTTATGTTCATGTCTTTTCACAACAAATCCTTCAGGATGGGACATAAAAACATTTTCTTTTAAATCTCCATTTAAGAAAGAAGTTTTTACATCCATTTGATGGACTTTCCAACCATTATGAGCTACTAGGGAAAAGAGTGTCCGGATGGTAGCCCATTTTGCCGTGGGGGGAAAAGTATCATCATAATCGACCCCTTCCTTCTGTGCAAAACCTTTTTCCACAAGCCTGGCTTTGTGCTTGTCAAGTGAGCCATCAGCTTTATACTTGTTCTTGTAGACCCACTTGCAGCCAATTGGTTTGGTTCCGAATGGAGGATCAACCAGCTTCCAAGGGCCGTTCTTTATGAGGGCATCATCCTTTTGCATTGCTTCTTTCCATTCATCATGAGAAGCAACTTCTTTCAAGGAAGTTGGTTTAAAATCTGTAGACAAATTCAATTCACAATCATAAGAAACATTCATATCAACAGGTGAATCAGAGTCATCTACATCACCTCCATTTTGCCAGGTTGAATTTCTAGTTCATGTCTTTCCAACCTCATCAGGATGAACACTTTCAAGTGTATTTGTCAGCCACTTTGGGGGACCTTTCTAAGATGGTCTAGGCTACTCCGTTGATTGAGTTGGGACTGAATCAAGATTGAGTCTCCCAATTATGTCAATAACATCACTCAAAGTATCATCTGTTGTTGGAGTTTCATGCAGGGGAGAGAGTTCTTTAGAAGAAGATTCCACAGGTTGATCTAGTATAGGAATCCCCCCTTCAAGATGTGGAATCTGATTATCAAATTCTTGAAATGATTTTTCATTTGCAAATCTATCCAAGCGATCAAGTTGTCACTCAACAACATTGTCAGTTTTGGATGATTCAAGAAAGATTACGTCTCTAGATAAAACAAACTTTTTATTGACTTCATCATAGAGAGGGTATGCTTTGGAGGTGTTTGAATACCCCAGGAAGATACACTTATGACTTCTTGCACCAAGTTTGTTTATATGTACCTTTGGTATCAAGGCATAAAAGGTGGAACCAAAGACCCTGAGATGCTTTACCGAAGGAATGTGCCCATACCACATTTCATAGGGAGTCTTGTTTATGATAACATTAGATAGACATCTATTCTTTATATATACAACACATAGAACTGCATTAGCCCAAAACATCAATTTTACATTTTTGAAAAACATCATGCAACGCACCATATTTAAGATTGTCCTATTCATTCTTTCAGCTACACCATTCTGTTGGGGATTATAATGCACAATTATTTGATGTTTGATCCCATGTTGGCGAAGATAGTTTTCAAATTCATTTGAAGTGTATTCTTTTCCATTATCAGTACGAATAGAGCCAATATGAGATTGCGCATCATTTTCAATCCATGAATGAAAGTTCTTGAATGTTTGAAAAGCATCAAATTTGTTCTTCAATAAATAAACACAACACATTTTGGTGTAGTCATCAATAAATGTCATCATATATTTATTTCCATTTGCAGAAGGAATAGGCATTGGACTACATAAACTTGAATGAATGAGTTCAAGTTTTCTATGTGCTCTTGACTGTGAATCATGAAAAGACTATTTGCTATGCTTTCCTAGAATGCAAGCATCACAATGCTTAAGATTCCTAGGATTTGTAGGCAAACCAGTAACACCATTTTTCTTCAACAAGCGGAGGCTGTCATAATTCAAATGTCCAAATATAGCATGCCATAATAGACTTGATGGAAGTGTACTTATTCGTAATGAGAATTGTATGAGAAATGTTGTGCATGAGCAGAGGTACTTTGCAACTTGAGAAGCCTTTCTTCTTCTATCCCCCTCATGACAAGTGAGTGGTCAGATGCTTTTCTCACCTCAAGCTTTCCATCAAACATTTGAATGGAGTAACCTTGCTGGTGGATGTGGACCAAGGACAACAAGTTTCTCTTCAGCTGTGGGAGATATAGAACATGATATAGAAGAAAATATGGAAGACTAGGCACTTTAAGCCTGATTGTGCCAAGCCCTGATGGCTTGAGTTTTGATTGTTCTGCAAAGTATACTACTTCATCAACATTGTCAATAAATTATTCAAAAAAAACTTTTCTATGAGTCAAGTGGCAAGTTGCTCCTGAATCGAGCAACCAATCATTTTTCCAAGAAGCAAGTGAAGCATTAAATAAGTCTTCATTTACTCCAATATTACATTATGCCATAACACAATGAGTGGATTCAGGTGCTTTACGTTTGTTTGTGTCATAGTTTTACCTTTGGGTTGGTTTCTTTGCTACTCAATTTTGTCCCAAGGTAACTTGAATGTGGAGGCATCATGTGATCCATTTCTTTTGTAGCATATGCAGTGCAAATCTAACTTTTCTCCTTCACAGTGTCTGGCCTCCGTGCCTCTGAAATATCTTCCTCTTCCTCTTCGACCACCTCTTCCTCTGGAAGAATCTTAGGCAAGATTCTTTTCTTTATGAGCAAGGAACACAACCTCTTCAGAAGATTCAGGGGCTATCTTCTTTCCAAAAGCTTTCTCTCTTTCACCAAATTTTTTCGCAAGAGAGTCAAAGGTAATATCTTTGAGATTTCCATTTGCTTGAAATGACTCAAGATAATTGGAGTAAGTAGGATAAAGTGCCTTGAGAGAAGCGATCAGAGGAATGTCAAATTCAACCTTAGTGGCTTTGATATCATGCATTATAAATTTTACTTCGGATGCAAGATCAATAGGATGATTATTTTGTAATTCAAGAGTGAAGAGTTTAATCATGAGTTGAACAACTTCAAGTGAAGAGTGTGAGTCATAGAGTTCCTTCAGCTTTTGTAAGGCTTCGAAAGCATTTGAAAATGGCCAAATATGAAAACTCACCTCTTCACTTACAGATGCTGCAATCAATGCATAGGCCTTGTTCTTCTTATTTTCCCAAATGGGGAACTCCTTGTCTGAGGTAGGTTGTTCTGGCTCTTTATCTCCGTCTCCAACACACACTCCTTTCCACAACTCATTGAAAATGAGGGTGTGTTTTATCTTCTGGGATGACTTAGGATAGTTCTCCTTGCCAGTGAGAATTACTCCCACAAAATATATGATTGATTGCATTGTAAAATCTGAGTGCTATAAAAATACTTTTGCTCGCAAAAAAAATGTGCTTTCATGGAAAAAAAAACTTCTGCTGCTAAAAAAAACGATTTTGATAGAGGTATTAGAGTGGATATCAAAGTGTATTCGGGCCCCACGATGGTATTTACAAACAATATACTTAAACACAGTCAAATGCAGGAGCGTTAACTATGTTAGCCACTTTGAAAACAACGTTATGAAAACAACATTATGGGAGCCCAACAGTGTGGTATATATGGGATATCGTCTCTATGAAAACAACATTAGCGTGGAGACAACATTATATATGTGGAACAACGCTTATATATACTAGCTTTATATATATATGGAACAACGTATAGAGGTCAGTGTAATATGGAGTAATATGGAGCAATGTTTATGAGTACAGGGAGCAACATTCCATGTAGAAGATTTAAAAGTCCACCTCTATGTTTGCAGAAAACGACCTTCAATATAAGGTCACGAGCTCGTGGGTCTCATCATGTAACCACAGTCATGTCGCGCCAAATCTCAAGATAACGTTTGAGAAAGTAATCTCTCCACCAACGCCAGAAGGCTCCATCAAGCTTCCGCTATGCCAGAGGGCTCCATCGAGGTATTTCAATGTCAATCAAAGCGTGAACCAAAAGAAGTTCAGCTTGCAAAACTGTATTTTTTTTCATCAACGTAATATTCAAGTGGGAGAGATATGGGAGGGAAGCGCTATTAGCCCACACCAATGCAATATTCAGAGAAAAGAATGCCGCAGAGCATGAAAGTGGAGGAGCGTGGGAGACCATACCAGGAAAATTGGCAGAGGGACAGAGTCAAACCACAGAGGGACAGAGTTAGACCACTTGGAAAATTGGCACGAAAATGAATGACAAACTTTTGAAGAAATGGCAGAAGGGAGTTACAAAATGGAGCTGGAAGCCAAAAATGGCGCTAGCTTTGATACCATGTCAGACCAAGAGGTAACTCCTCAAAACAAATCATGAAATTCATTAACACTGTTCATTATTATATAGAGATTGTTCATTTCATCTCCTCATGACTCTTCATCTTTTCTATTATTTATTTACATTAATTACAGTTGTTCACCCAATCCCTATGATTAGGTGTCAAAAATTATACGATTTTGTTAATGATAGTGCACAAAACAACTCTTCAAAGTAACATTATCATTATTAAATATCAAAATGAAAATAAAAACACCAAGTAAGTTACATGCCTTGCTAATCATAGTGCACACAAGCTAAAAGCCAACTCATTGCAATAATACTACCAAATTGTATATGACCTTGAGGTTGTGGTGGGGTTGGTGGAGAAGGGCAATGAAATGTCGAAGTCAATAAAAAGGTTGGCAACCTAGGGTCAACTTAGTAACTAAAAAGAAATGAATAACATAAGTGGTGAGAGGAGGAATCACCTCAAAACAAATTTATCTACATACTGGTTTTCAAGAGAAACCAAAACCAAATTGTAAGAAGACATATAGGTAAACAAATTAACAAAAACAAAACTATCACCCAACTTAAGCTTACTTTCAAATTCACTTTATTTCCTTTTCATTTTGGTTACTTTCACCCACCCATTTTGCTAAGGAATAGCAATGACTTTATTTCCTTTCCATTTTGGTTACTTTCACCCACCCATATAGCTTAGTGTAGAATTGCCTCAGAAGATGCTATTGCTTCCTTTTCAAATTTTGAGGAAACTGATTAGCAAGCTAGCTTTACTACTCCCAATAAAATAATAATACTATCTATTTCTTTGTGAAGCACTAAATAAAAATTTACTTTTATCCTGCTTACTCTTCTCATGTTCCTCATCCCATCAAAACATTTCATTATTTGATTTATTGTCCTACAAATATTAAAAATATCGTAATATCGCTCATATGTCTCTAGCATAAATATGTTAATAGCATTAGTGAAAGAGGCCTACTGTCTCCGAGTAAGTCTGTTTCTTTCGGTGTGTTTGTTTCATTGCTGTTAGAATTAATGCTTAATTAGTTATGTAATTCGCTGACAAAGTAGCCAGCAGATTTTGTGTTCTCTGCAAAAATAAAGCAGCAGATTGTTAGGGATTAAAGCAGCAGATTGTTAGGGTTGTCAGTGCTACTGGAAAGTGCTAAAAATTAGTGGTAATTGCAGTAGAATTATTCCAGAGTTGATTTTAGTATTAGTTTTCCTATTTAATAATGTAGTTAGCAGTTGAATCATATATGAAAGTTACAACATTTTGTTTTGGCTCACACATTGGTCTTTTAATTGTTTTATCTATATTTTTTATGTATTGTTCTTCATAGTACTGTTAGCTTCTTAATGTGCTTGAAATAATTCATTTCATATACAACAATTCAGGTCAAAGAAATGAGGTTAACTCTTGATTTTTAGTAGTTAAAATGGTTTTTTAACTGCATATTTGGATTTAGCACCCTGAAAAACACTTTGGAGCCTTTGATTGTGCAGAAATTAGCTATCCAACTTGAGATTCCAATAAATTACTACCAAATTTTGACAAAAAAAAAACCGCTAAAAAAACTTTCAAAAAATCTCATTATACACAACTGCTTTCAGGAAACCTAAAAGTTTGGATTTTATTTTTACGAGGCACTTGGAAAAGCCAGAAAGTGGTCAGCCTTTGGGATTTTTAATAGAGAATCTGGTGCAGTTTCATCGTGGGTCATGGCACGTCGATGCATTTTCTCCCACGTATCTCTCCAGTTGGCAGTGATGGCGTGTCGGTATGCATGGGAAACACTGATTATTGCTGGAGTTTTCGTTTACGAAGTGCGGTTACTTTCAGATCAAGGTATATCTAATTTATTAGCTTATGATTTGCATTTTGCACGAGAGGATAAGGAAAACTTGTCAATGTCAAATTAAAGATATTAAGATAATGAATATAATGAATACATTACCATAATGAATAATGTATATAACGACTACAATAGGTAATGATAGTAACAATAATGATTCGATATGATAATATAATGTTTACCATAACAATGATAACGATGATAATCATAAGTATGATAATCAGATTGTTATGGGTTTTAAGATTCAAAATGTTTTAGTTTTAGCTTTTTTGGGTTTGGGTAGAAAGTTACTTATTATTGAAAAAGTGAAATAAATTTGGTATTGTGATAACTATTTTGAAAATTAATAAAATGTCATTGAAAATAAATAATTTTTTCAAATCAATAATTTTGGTATTGTGATAAATATTTGAAAAATCAAATAAGAAATTTTTATTTATTTAATTTTTTTATTATAGTAAATAAAATTTTTTTTTTTTTATTTAGGGTGTTTGGGAATTATTCATTTTCATATTTGGTTATGAAGTTTATGAAATTTGTCTTATTTCATTAATGATTTTTTCTTTTAATTCCAAGCTATCTCGGGAATTGACCAAGGCCAAGTTTAAGTCTGAAACTCATATCCTTATTCTTATTATTATTATTATA
>APFE030111863.1:66134-87577 GCA_000404065.3 Pinus taeda | reverse complement strand
TATCACCCATAATTATGGTGTAAGTTTTGATGTAATAATATTTTTAATACTATCTTTATTTTACAATATTATTTCCTATTCTATTCTCTAATCATCTAGTCATCAACATTAAAATACTTATATCACCCATAATTATGGTGTAAGTTTTGATGTAATAATATTTTTAATACTATCTTTATTTTACAAAATTATTTCCTATTCTATTCTCTAATCATCTAGTCATCAACATTAAAATACTTATATCATTCTAACTATAATATAATTTTTTTAAGATTAAAAACCCAATTTTAAAAAATATAAAAACCATATTGTTTATTGATTCTTATACATAAAATAATTCTTTTATAAATATTCTTTAATTAAGAAAACACATTGATTTAAGAAAAGAAAAATAAAATAAATTTTAGTTTTTTTTAATCTTTAAAATTATCTATAAATACATAATAAATATTTATATATATATACTATATATATATATATATAAAAAACACTATTAAAAAGACCCTACTACATAAATATAACATCTCAATAGTTCTATTATTCCAACCCCAATTAAGAAAGGAAAAAGAAAAAAAGAAAATAAAACTAACCTCATGAGTGCTCAAATCCTTCATAATCACTTAATCGAGTTCATAAGGGATTAATGTCTCTTATGTAAATTGGTTTATATTGGTTTATATGTATTTGGTTTATTAGTTAACTGTAAGTTTTATTTTTATACCAAAAAACGAATTAGTCTATATTTTATATAAGTTTAGTAGGTTTAATAGTTAAATGCATGTGATTTTTAAAAAAGTCACATATTCAAAATTTGAGTCTTTTTCTGAAAAGTCATAAATTCAGAATTAGAAAGATAAAATATATATATTATTGAATTTTTATTTTCAATTTATTATAGTTTTATTAATAAAAAATTAAGATATAAATATATATTTTACACCATATTTTATTTAAATAAAACTCAAAAAAATATTCTATGAAAATTTATTTTATTAAATTATTTTATTTTATTGAATTGTATATAGTTTTTTAATAAAATACTTGCTTAAAATATAAACTTTATTTCATATTTTTATAAAGACCTAAATTTTTTTTTAATGATAAATTATATCCTAATGTTTCGGGTGGACATCCTTCATTATTGACCAAAAGAAATCAAATTCTTTGAAACATTAAAATACTCCTTTTAACTCCACCGAGTTTACATTTCATAGTTTTATTTAATATACATGTTATGTGAAAATTTTTCATCTTCTTTGTTTGTTTATTTTATATATATATATATGATGAAAACACTTGGTTTTACTTGCACGTGTATATTTTAATGTTATTAATGCGTAAATACATTGAACACATGTATTTATGCATTTTTCATGTTAATGCGATTGTTATATATATTTTTTTGTGTATATTTGAATGTGTGAATATATGTGTAGTTATGCATTTTTAAAGTTAATGTTATTGTTTTTTTTTTTGCTTGGCAAAGGCTAACTAAATATATTAAAAAACAAAAAGATTATTTACAAGGGGTGAACACCTCTGAGAGCGAGAGTGCAGCTCTCTGTCAAAACTCTCTTCACCAACCTGAAAAGTCTGTGAATACAGGCTAGCGTAACCAAACATAACAAGAGAGATTGTTTGAACTTCATCATGTATCAACACTGATAGACAAACTCGACATATACAGACTGTGAAACAAGAAATTAACCCGGTCCGCAGGACCGTGACCACAAAACCCAAACCTCAAGACCCCTAACAGCATCGATAATTGGTGCATACCACCCTAAACAAAAGAAGCCAAAAAGAAAGACACACTGAACGCCTGAGGACAGGCTTACCCAGAACTCCTCGGACATTAATTTCCCAGCTTCTTCCGCGCCTCAGTCTCTCGCTCCTGCGCACGTTTCTTGCGATCTTCAGTAGCACGAACCGGGTCCCGCTCCCAAGTCACCTCCATGCCAACCGGAACAGCTTCAATGCTCTCAATGCCAGGAGGTAGTTTAAGATACAGGGTGTAATCGAACGTATCTCCAGACGCTTCTCTGTTTGTCGAGTTTTGCGAAGAGGAAGACTTGCTGAGATGGGTGCCTTTTTGAGCCTCTGAAGGACCCCCAAAAGAGACCAGGGGTTCTTTCCCTTTGAGGCCGCTGATCTCATGTAAAGCTTCCTTCTGCTCAGCAGAATAACCGAAAGTGCTATCCTCGTCCATCTTACTCTGTTTTTCTGGACTGTAGGAGCTATCCTTAATCTTGGAGGAATTGTCCATTGATGGGGGAGTCCTTTCTTCCATGTCATCTTCCGAGCTTCCTTCCCCCTCATCCTCTTCTTCAAAAATAACTGTTATCATCGCCTTGACAACTGGTTTATTCTTCTTGCGTCGGTAGTAGAGAGTCGCAGTCTGCACAGCGTTGCAAACATCATCTGCAGAATTCTCCGAATCCCCAGAGGGTGGTGAGGCACAGGCCAAAGGAGAAATTCTCTGCGGGCTGGAATGGTTACTGCCTCTAGTGCCACTCTGGTTCCCCGAATTACCACCCCTACGTGGCCTGCGATAGCCTGCACGTGGCGCCATGGAAGAAACAGGGCGTAGCTTGACGGCCTTGTGCCTTCGGCTACCCCAATGCCCCTGCCTCAAATGAACCAGGCGGGAACACCCCGCGAACGACAAATGACAACACCCAACAGCAAACAGCAAATTCCCCTGGACCAGGTTGGAACACCCAGCTTCAAAAGACAGATTCAACTGAACCAGGCGAGACCGCCCAGCAGCAAATAACAAATTCGACTGAACCAGGCGAGTCGGACAGGGGAGGGACTCGAGGGTGGTAACACTGCCCTCAGAGCCTCCCTCCTCCACGTAAAACTGAACCTCCGAATTTCCAGAACCAGAGCCGAATTGCCGATACATAATGAGGCTTGTGTTCTCCATGACGAGATAACGGTTGGCTGAACCTTGGAAAGCCCAACGCATTGAATCGCCATTAAGACTCACTGAGTCCTTTTGGGCCATAACCAGCCCGGAGCCCATGTCATCCACCTGTCCGCAGCGTGAAGGCATGTCCTCGGCGCGTGGGCTACACAATCGACTTAAATGCAGACATCTACACCCGCATCCGGGTAAGTTAATGTTATTGTTACATTTAATGTTATAATGAATTTTTTATATTTTTCATTATTATAATTATTAATTGAATTTATGGAAGTGTGGTTTATGAAAAGTATTAGGGTGATTTATCTGGTATGAATGTAAAAAAATATATTCAAATTCCTTGAGTAGATGCCAATGAAGCCAACTGCAAGTTTTAGGTGATGTTGAAGGTATTGATACATTTTTAATATTAGAAAATATTAGAAAAAGAAATTTTATAAGATGTTTAAAAAAAATACTTGTTAATTGATGCCATAGCATCATTATATTTTAAACGATCAAATATATACTATAAATATTGAAAAGAAAATGTCAATTTTTTGTTCATACAATAAAAGGAGGGCTTATTTAGAATATTATTTCTTCATGATGACACAAATACATGATGTGTTGTCACATCCCATTATCTTTACAATTTCAAAACAATCAAGCATTGGATGAAGTTTTTATATCCTGTAGATAGTATAAGCTCTTATTCATCTTGGTGATAAAATATTTGGGAATTAACACATGTCTTCAAACATGAGACACAACATTTATTACATTTGACTAGATTATGATATTCTCACTAAGTTGTTTATCAATTCCATACTTTCATGGATATCTACAGAATCTATAGAAATCAATCTAGGAATATGCAAATATATTAATCTTATGGGGATCTTTATATGACTTCCCCAAAATATTACATTATTGTTTGAAAATTTTGGTAATATTTCCTAAGGCTTCTCATGAGGACATGGGGCTCAAGCAGAAATGAGCTATGAGATATACTTGCATCTCTTCTTTAGCTTTGATGTGTTTGAATGACATGGAATTTGAGGATGCTTTATTTTATTTTTTGGTTTAGTTTTCCTTATCACCCACATTACCACTATTAAGGAAGTTACAACAATAGTTTTATTAGGGTAAGCACACTTAGTAAACACACTAATATGACCTTAACAAAATTTCTCCTTTACTTTAGGTCGGCTCCATGAATCCATAGTAGGTGTTCGAATATATGTAAATTGACATATAAAGTACATTGTTTTAGTGTATGTTACAGTTCACCTTGACCAACATGTACAATAATATTTGGTTAAATAAACTACTACCAAAAGATAAAATGCCTTAGGAATATTCAACAAGATATTATTGTATGAATTATCATAATACATTAATGGTTATGATATTGTTAATAAGTGTTCTATCTAAAGTAAATATGTTTTATCACAAAAACTACAAACCATTGAACTTAGATCTCATGCAATAATGGAATGAAATAACCTTCCCTTTAGTGTGTAAGGCTAAGATTTGATTAGATAAAGTAAATATGGAAGATGTGCTTGAGTTACACCTCAATAATATGGTAAAATAATAAAAATGTTAGTATTTTCCAAAAATTCAGATCGTAGTTGTAACTAAAAAATTATAGAAAATACACATTCAAAGTGATGAAGAACAACAAAAGTGTGTTCAAAATCACTTGAAGCAATGGATCTTGGACACTTTTCCCAGGGAAATGAGTACAACATGTGAAAATATCCCAATGATTATTATTTTATAATATCAATGATAATTATCCATCTAGTAAATCTTTTGAATGGAGGCATAGAATATCATAGCATTTCCCTAAAATTATTAAAATTGAATATAAATAAAGTTGAGCATGTAGTAGATTAATGCCACTATTAGATGGTGTTTATAATCTTGGAAGCAATCTAAAAATTAAATATAATTGAGAATAAAGTCACACCCTTTAATGTCAAACCCTAGATTTTAGGGTTCACCAAATCCAATTTTAATATTACAATCTTAATTTATAGTGCTAGTAAACACCTTAAATCATCCCACACGTTGCTACATAAAATAATTTAACATTGACGTGTGGGTTAATTTATTATCTTCATATGGAATTCAATACTTAATCATAAATCTTGTGACAAATATGCATACAACATGATGTAGAAAATTACATTCCTACATAATAGATAACTATTTTTACTACATTTTATGTTTTATGTCTTCTTTTCATATTTTTCTTTCTAGGTCTTTTTAGTTGGTTGTTAGGAGTTTGACATAGTTCCCTAACTCAACTAATGGATTATGTTGTCACGAAGAATTCGTCTCTAAGAATTGGTTATCTAATGCTTATGGTTTAGAGTGAGAGAGTAGATGTTAGATGCTAAATAGTATTTTCCTTACTCAAGATAATTCATGAAGGTAGAGGCTCTACAAGAAGTGTTTCCTCAAAGGAACTAGATTCACCATTAAAATAAAAATTGGATTTAAAAGGAATTCTTAAAACACATACAAGGAGCATAAAAATACAAAACAAAAGAGATTGAACACCTTCAAATCAAATCAAGAGTAATGGAAGTGAGATAAACCTTAAACACAATCCTTCCAAGTTATAAATTTTCTATTCAAACTCAAGAATATTATTATCTAGTATAATACTTGAATATTCAAAAATATAAATCCAATGAACAAATAAAAATAACCAAGAAAGAAGGAGCTCCAATAATTGACACAAAAGCACCAAGAAAGATCTCATGTTAATGGTATATGAGAATGTTCTCCAATAATTCACAACCATTTGGAATGAGAGGATTCCTTCTAGTTAAATATAACCCTCATAACTACTTATGCTTATTTACTTCCAAAAAATAGGTTAGCGAAACATGAAAAGGTGACTTTCCATCTACACAAGTAATGACACTAAGATACATTACAAGTAAATAATGCTTTTTCATGTATGAAACTGTCAAATAAAGGAGACATCACCCTTAAAGGGGAGTGATTATCCTTAGAGGGATAATGTTTCCTTGAGCTTATCTTTGAGAAGTATCGAAATATTATCAGCAAGAATTGTTCTACACTTTTCGTCTAGCATCTATCATTTGCAAGTCAACTGACCTCACCAAATTTAAAACTAGACCCTTTATAAATGGATGGATCCTCCATATCTGCAGTTAAGTCCTCAAAAAATATTCTTGAGAACTATAGATATCATCAGTATTTGTCTAAGTGAGTTCCATGTCATCACTTCAAGGCAAAAACTCCATTAAGTGACTCCTCTAAGCCTTCAAATGCCAAAATAAATCCATGTTTGTGAAAAAGGGGTAACTTTTTACATCCACCGTCTTGCAAGAATGGAATCTTATGGAGATGATCTAAATTACTATTGTAAGTGAAAAGGAAACAATTTCACATTTATGTCTCATCAACAATAAATTATCAATAACAATAAAGTATCAATCTAACAAATAAGAAATATGACAAAATAATACAAAGTAGTTGCTCAAGTTGAATTTCAAGGGAAAATTTGCATTTGGTTATACATTATTAAGACCATAACATTACAAACATTGTATGAGATAATTATATGAATACTCTATGTTCATTCAATGTATACTTATGACTTTAAATCGTATGTAACTATCATTGTACCAATATTTAGAAACCATGAATGGGAATAATCCCTTAGTGCAACAAAACTCAAGAAGCCTTAATTTCTAGCATCGATGAATTTAACTTGTTACTATCTCAATCCTCTATAAATAATTACTCAGAAATAGATTTTTTAAATATAATTCTCAGTTATAAATAATAAAAAATTAATATTTCATTCCTTTTGTTTTGTGTAAATAATTTTGAAACCAAATATAAACTCCCAAATTGTGTAAAAAATGTTTGTGAATGGTTCATGAATGGTGATATTCACATAGTGCAACACATCTTCACAATATTCTCCTAAAAAAATATAACTATTATCTTCCTAAAAAAAATATAACTATTATATTTATCATTGTTTACCCTAATAGGTCGATTTGTCTATATAGTCCCTCCTCCTTCCATTCATTTATAAGAAATTTAATCATTTTCTTCGAAAAAACACACTATTTCGCACATCTATACCCCTTCAAACAACTTTGAATTGCATGCTTCCAAAAAGAAATTGATAATTTGAGTACACTTACATGAAGAGGGATGTATTGAGAAAATGGCCTTTTGGTTCTAAGAAATCTCTCGTTAATTATATTGGATTTTGAGACATCACAACTTTAAGAAACAATTTTTTTGAAAAAATAATATTAATAACAACCTACAAAAATGAATTAATTCCATTATATGAACCATAAAAGTATACCCTAGGCTGATCGAAATGCTGAACTTTGTTTGGTCCAACAAATTTTTACCTCATTTCAGTCCACAAAATAAAGGCTGCACTATGAACATAAATTTCAGATGCTAAAATCAAAATAAAATGATTCATTCTTGTTTTAGATTTAGTTTGACCTAGCCCGTTATTTTCAATCCTTCTCCTGAAGATGGTCCTACATTATGTCTACTTAAATATGATTAATCGAAAGGAATAGGTGAGAGATTTAAGATTCATAAGTTATGTTTAACAGGATAAACCGAAGAGAGTGAAATAAGTTATACTCATAAATTATATTAACAAGCATTTCTATAAGAAAAAAGTCCTATATACATTAATCCTATACTTGCACATATACAACTATGCGACACCACTATTGAACTATGGTAATCTAATTCCTATGTGATGCATTTACTCTACTATGAAAACTTTGGTAATATAAATAAATGTATTTTAAGATTGCTCAATACTTCGACCCAATTGCCAGAACTTAATTGAACTATCGAGAGAGTGTGTTGTCGTTCTGCACTTGGAAAATGTTCCTTAGTTTGTGCTATGAAATCCACAGTTCACCGTGGCCGACCTCATCGAAAGGTTCATATTGATTAGGGTAGTTTGTAGAGTAACATACCAACACGTCTCCACTTATGCATATCATATGCATATTTTTCTCTTCTGGTTTGCACTCTCAGCTGCTAGTTAGGTTTTTCTGCAGTTATGGTTCCTTCTATAAGTTTTGTTTCATCCATATGTTCTTCTACAAGCGGGCATACAAGCGGGCAGACATCAAACCTGATGTAGGTAAGGTTGAACCCAGTCCCTTAATTTTTTTTGCGTTGGAGGTTTATGCTTATTATTCCTTATGTTTTCACAATTTCACCGAAATAGTTTATTTTACAGGTTACACATTTTAGGTTCTGCTACCGTCGGATATTTATGGTGTCTTGGATGTGTTCTTCCAAGAAAGTTGTATTTCTTACCTGGTAACCATAGGTTCTATCATCCAACATGCTTTCCTAACTTGAATTCCAACAAGTGGTGTTTGTTTTGTTACTGTAGGTGTATTCTTCAACCTGGGTTTTCGTCCACAGACGTGCAAGTATGCCAAGTGACCATACCCTCCTGATTAATAACCATCGACAACAACTTTCTAATTTTTTTGTTAGGGTTATCAAAATTATTCATTAAAGAGATGTTTCTTTTGTAAATCATGTGTAGATACTTTTCGTTAAACCTTAATTTAGTTCTCGGTGGGTGATTTCATCCTCCTTTGGAATGATAGGTAGCTTCATGACTGTAATAGGTGTAGATAATTCCCTTCGGCTTCCAGCTAAAATTAAAAAAAAAAAAAAAAAAAAACCCACAGGGTTACACTTTGTGCCTATTTCTATTAATGTTTCTCTTTAGAAAGGGTTTTGATTGCTGAAGATAACGAAATCGAGGGTTTCAAAGTTATGTTGTAAGAAACAATTTATGCTATTAAGAACCACCCCGATGTTCTTATTTTACTATGGTTATTGAATTTTTTCACTTCGGACTCAGTTCGCTTACACACATAGTATTCTCATGAGTTGATATGATGCTGGTGTAGACTGCATTTGATATATTTTCTTAGTTTGGAAAATTCATAACCAATATTTAATATAAATGGCTTGCGGTTCTTTTTGACGAATGTTCGAGTGTTTTCAAAGTAAATGGCTTCATTTCTAAATCATACATTGGGTGGCTACTTCTTTATTATCAGAATGTCTGATATATGTTTTCTTTACTTCCGTTAAATATTTCCAATCATTTGCTTATGGTAGTTACAGAGACTACTCTTTTTTTTTTAATTTATTAAGTTAGAGATGCTAGTCAATCTTTTATTTTATCTCATGTACCAGTTTCCAAAATGGGAACAATTTTTGGTAAAGTTCCTTTCCAGTTTCGGTTCTACCAAGCCAACGAATTTTTCCTAGTTAGCAATTCTCTGCCCATACCAAAAAGCTAACCCTCCCTTTGCTACAGACCCAAGTTCACTAAGTATATTTCACTTCACACTACATGTTTAATAGTTTCATGGTGGTTATCCTGACAAAGATAGGTATGTTTTCCTCTAATCATTGTCTAATTACTGTCTTCACAACGGTACGCCAAAGACAAACCCGCTTTCCCTGAAATGGTTCACACATCTCTTGCGAGATCCTAATTCGGTCTATTGAATTTTTTTTTACTTAAACCGTCTTTAATATGTTCAACTCTTATTTCTTAGTGTAATACTCCTAAGCGGTTCTGTTAGTCACCAATCCCAACCACATGTTAACGATCATCCACCAACCTTGATACCACTATTTCGAGGTTGTATATCATAACAAGGTGGATGTATATCATTTCCAGGTGGAAAATAGATTCGTAGGTTGGATGTATATCATATCGAGGTGGAAAATAGATTCGTAGGTTAGACAGTTAGTTAGGTAGTTAGCTTAGATGGAGCAGTCAGTGGATCGAATGGCTAAAAACATTTCAATCATCTAATATTTTATTTGATGGTGAAGATGGGTACACAGTGGTAGCTGGGGAGTTGTTTTTAAGGGGAGAATTGTTTTTGAAAGGGAACTCCTTACGAATTAATTGATTAAAACTGCATAACTAACATGGAGATAAATCTTAACCTTTAATATTCCATGGATGTTAAATTTATATTATCTACCTAATAATTACTTATAATTAACTTAAAATCCTTGGACCATTTTATGAAATAGAGAGGCCTATAGTCTTAGTAATAGTTTAAAATAAAGTTGTAATTCAGTTTCTTTTCTAATATTTAATTTGAGCAATGTAAGATGTATTATGTAGTAACTTTTTTGATCTCTATCTGTATTTATCAACCATTTAATTTGATTTATATGACTACACTTATCAAAAATTAATTTATTTGGTTGCACTCCATCACTCTACATTTGTTAAAATAAATATGAGACATTTTATTACATATTTAACTTTAGATTTCCCTAACTTATTAAAATTAACTATTCTTTAAAAACAATTAAATTACTTAATTTATCCACATTATTAAAAAAAAATACATAAAATTAAATAATATAAATTATTTAATAAATTATTTTCAATACCGTATTAAAGAAATAAAAAATCATAATCTATTAAATATAAATTATTTAAAAATGTATTTTTTCAAAATAAATGATTTAATTGTTAAAAAATAACAAAAATAGTGATTTAATTGCAAAAATTTAAGAATATTCCCACTTAATAAATTGGAAATAATTATATAATAAATAAATAATTGTTTTTTCCAATTTTTTTTTCAATAAAACTTAACCAATTTTATTATTAAACTATCTACCATAATTGATTTTATTCTTTAATAGATTTAAAATATATATGGTGTTAGTTAAAAATACATTTTATTTTAAGAGTTAAATATTATATAAATATGATAATGCTATTTAAGAATCCAACATAAATACTAAAATACTTTATAAAATACTTTATAGCTATATTTTTAATTTTCGCTATAAAGTAATTTAATTTATAAGAAATTTACATGGTTTTATTTAAACAAATAGAAATAAAATTTATTTGATAAGTTTTAAAAAGAGAAATTTAATTTTAGAAATTAATTTAATTATCATAATTAATAAGTTGATTGTAAGGGATTGAAATATCAATAATTTAAAATAAGACAAACCAAACACACATTTATTTCCAAAATAGTTATTTGTCTTTTTCGTTTGTAATTAAATTAATTAATTAAAAAACTAATAAGAATACGTATCATATGAAATGATTACTAGACTTTTTGGTATGTGGTATCCCTAAACCATGTTATTGTAACAAAGTTTATATATGAATTAATAATTTCCTAGTAAAAGAGGGGTAATAGTCATCTAAGAGTGTTGTTATATGTTTGCTCGATTAAATGTTGTATTAATTAAATATTAATTCTTTTTATAATTAAAAATAATGCTAATAAATTAGCTTTAATATCATTTTTTTAAATTTCAATCTTATTAAATCTATTATAAAATATATATTGTAATACTTATTAAAAATTGATATTTATAAACATCTATTAATTATTTAAAATATATAAATGCACTTATCTATATTATTATTTCTGATATATCAGAAACAAAAAATGATAGCACATTTAAAATACTCTTTATCCAGTACTTTTATGTTTGCTTGGAAAAAGCATAGATGTATAGTATAAAAGATGGTCAACGTAATGGTATTTTTCATTAGAAGAATTGTAAAAGCAAGCTTAAGGTAGGTCATTTTAAAATTATATTTTATATGCGGCTTGTACTGGCATAAAATATAACTACAAATCAAATATGTCAGTTATATACAAAATATTTTACTTTAAAAAGTTTGCCAACCAAAGTCTTAGAATAGATCAATTTAGATGGCCAAAAATGCTCATTTAAACTAATCCGGGGCAGGTGATTTCTCTATCTCAGTTTTGAGAAAAGACAACGTTTCGGTAGGGTATCTCTGTGATATAAATTTTGATGAAGTCAGCGTACAATATTTCTGGCATAATGGATTGGTTTTAAAGTTCTAGTCTTAAATAATGTCCCATTGGAATTAAAAATTTCAGGAAGACAAACATATTTTCTTCTAGATGTTGGAATTCCAAATTCCAGTTATCCATAAGCAATGTAAAAATGATGGAAGCAGTGGTAAGGTTTCTTCCATTTTCTCTCTTTATACCTTTTCAGCTTCTCTCTTTTCCACCTTTAATTCTAATGATGAGTCCTTATTTGGATTTGAAACCGTGTAAATAAAAATGTAGAAACATATTCTTCAAAATATAACAACCACATAAACTTGCATACAAAGTTATTTCCTTCTGACCGTGGGAAAGGAAATGTTTAACCAAAATATAATATGCCATGTCACACATAAATAATGCGCCTGAAAAACCTCAACAAAGCGAATAGTGCTGTGAATACTAAAACCGAGAAGATACTATCGCAATTTATTCTCTTAATGACATCACTTCAAAGAAAATGACAGTTGTATCACAAAATTTGTGTACAGGGCCGTCAGCTGTAACCCAGAAAGATAACCTAATACATCAATAAATCTTTCCACCCGAATCGAGAGCCATCAGCTGAAAGCCAGAAAGATGAATTAAGTCTGCTATAACCTATTACATTGATAAATCTTTCCATCCCATGAAAAATATCTAAAGCCCATCCTCCCACTTCGACCACTCAAGAACTATCACACTATATATCGCACTTCTATCATCCCAGGAATATGACGCTTCACACTCCACTTTTGTACCTGCTTTCCACATCGTCAATTCACGCCGAAATCAATACTGATGTATTTATTCATCGATATCAACACTGATATGCATTTATTCATGCTATATATCTGTAAAAAATTATCCACGCTGAATATGTATCCTCTTGGCAAGGGATCACAACTGCCCTTTATTTATATCTCCAATATATAAACTAATAACCACGAAATATATATTCAAATACACATATCTCTAATACGTATATATAATATATTCAAGGGCACTTGGGTCTGTTGTCATGTGTTTTCTGGCTGGTGTAGGAGGGGCAGAGATCCTCGTTACCAGACGTCCCAGGGGGAACACAATTGCATGTGACACAACATGTACCGCAGGCTCTTAAACACATGTTGTGGCGGGATGCTTTTGCGCATCTTCGTCCACATTATCTGCATCGGAGAATTAAAAGAACCAGTGATGGCAAGGATCAGCCTTGAATTCATACTCAAAAGTTCAAACAACAGAAAATAATATCAATTATAGGTAGTACTTATAGGTAGTACAGGTAAACCATGAAAAATTTCAGTCAACTACAAAATATCGCCAAGATGAGCCTTGAATTGAAAAGTAAACGTTCACAAAGATAACAACACCATTAACGGAGAAATTATTACATTAAGGTGAAAAAAGAAATTGATATCAAACAACAAAATGACTTCTAAAACGAACAATGAATGGAGAAGAAAAGGCCGAAGCAGTAGTGAACAGCATGAAAAACTGCATAAATGATAAAGTTCAAAAGTTACAAATAATAAAATAGAATCTCTTATGTCCTACAGAGCATATACCTATGGTATGCAATAGCATCCGGTCACCCCGTTTCTCTGCCGCCGTAACCATGGAAAAGGAAAACGTGATGTCATTAGTTAGACAACTATCAATTGGGCATTCTAAGTCTCTTCATCCATAGAACTCGTAATTTAAATACCAGTACAATTTCAGTCACCCGAATTGTGGTTGAAGCTCCACCCTCGGCAGCTTGCACATACATCTGTTTCATCAAACAGTAATGAGCTACAAATATAAAATAAGACTTCCAGGAGCCAAACTACATCAAAATGAACAATATTTTCGTTATGTGTAATAATATATCGTTAATGGCGGTTTCGAAACACGTTCGTTACCTGAACAAATACCATCATCAGAAGACATATGAGAAACAGTTTGTTTGCAGAAGCCATGGAGCTGCTGACACACGAATCGAGTATATAAACAGAGAAGAATATGTTCAGACACAGGACAACAAGAAGGCAAAAGCCAGTTGTATTTGTAGATATACAATAAGTACCTGCTTTCTTCTCTCTATGCAACGCAATGGAATGTAGAGGATGCTCTCAGTTTGTAGGGAAGAGAAGATAGATCTCCCTTTCTGCCTGCTTCTTGTTCGGAATATTTTGATTAAATTTCTCACGAGGATGTATGTGCCAGGTGATCACCGGTTAACGATTGTTCGATTAAGTTCTTCTCAATGCTGCTTAGCTATTTCCTAAGCGTACATAGAATACATTATTCAGGAAAGATTAAAAGTTTGGAATTTATCTTCGCGAGGCACTCGGAAATGCGAAAAGTTCGTCCGCATTTTGGATTTTTATTAGAGAACCTGCTACAGTTTCAATGTGGCTTATGACATAATGGCACGTCGAAGCGTTTTACCTACGTATCTTCTCCAGTTGGCAGTGATGTCGTATCGGCGTGGGAAAGACCAAATATTGCTGGAGTTTTCATTTACCAAGTGCGCTTACTTTCGTAAGGTGTATCTAATTTGTTATCTTACGATTTGCATATTGCACCATGACAGTCACGAAAAGTTTTCATTTGTCTAATTAAACATCTCAAAATGTTGTACACTCATAAAATGATTATGATACGATAATACACTAATAATATTACGTTATAATATTATTTATATTAATATGGCATATAGATACTAGGTTTTGCTTAAATTAGGGAGAGATCAATGAAAATGTTATCTTTGTCACAATGTGACGTTGGAGCATGGTTGACCATGGTTGACCATCGATGGTCGTGGTTGTCACAATGTGACATTGGACCATGAGAAATCTTTGTCACAATGTGACCACGGTTATTAATGATTATTAACCGTGATTGATCAAGGTTGAACATGGCTATTAATGCTTATTAACCATGATTGACTAAGGTTGACGATGATTGGTTTTCATATTGAGACAATCTTTGTCACAATGGGATGTTGGACCATAATTGACCACGATTGACCATGGTTTTCGATGGTTGACCATGGTTTATTTTCACATTCAGATAATCTTTGTCACAATTGGTCACAATGTGACATTGTACCATCATTGATTTTGATATTGACCATGATTGAGAGTGGTTAACCATGATTGACAAAGATTGACTAGGATTGACCATGATTGATTTACATATTGAGACAATCTTGTCACAATGCGACATTTGACCATGGTTTACCATGATTGAACATGGTTGACCATGGTTGATTTTCATATTGAGATACTTTGTCACAATGTGACGTTCGGCCATGGTTGATTTTCATATTGAGACAATCTTTGTTACAATGTGGCATTGGACCTGCGTTTACCATGGTTGACCATCAATAAAAACCTAATGTATTTGTATTTAACCCTAGGATTAAAATTATAAACCCTATGAATAATATTGTGCCATAGGAATATGAACCCTTAGATTAATAAACACAAGTGATTCATATTATAAACCGAAGGGAGTAATAAATGCAAATGATTAACATTAAAAACAATGGGATTATAAACCCAAGGATTTAATATTATAAATCCAAGGTATATAAACCCTAAGATAAATATTACAAAGCCTAAAATCAGTATGATTGACTATTGTTGATCATGGTTGATTTTGAGATCGATACAATATTTGTCACATTACGATGTTGGACCATGGTTAACCATGATTCATTTTCATATTGAGACAATCTTTGTCACATTCAATGTTGCACCATGGTTGATTTTCATATTGAGACAATCTCTGTCACAACAACATGTTGGACCACGGTTGACCATGGATGGGAATGGTTTTCATTATTTGAGGTTGGACCAAGAGACAATCATCATCATAATTTGATCATGATTATTGACCATGGTTGACCATGATTGATCATGGTTGATTTTCATGTTAAGAAAATATTTGTCACAATGCAAATTTGAACCATGGTTGACCATTTTTGTTTCATGTGTGGAGGTAGATGGATTAAATGTAGGATTCACTGGTGCAGTTGTTGGTGTTGTTAGGTGCAGTATATATAAGCATTATTATGTGAGGTAGGTTCAATTTTTATCCTGCTTCTGGATTATATCAGAGATTTCTAATGGTTTTTTTATTTCTAGTTACAGTAATAACAATTTATTTTCCACTCTAGTTGTTAGTCTACTATGTGGTCTATCTGAGACACACTATTTGGTTGTTTACATGGTCCTTTTTTTACACCTTCATTCTTGTTGATCTTCTTGCCCCTTCTCTGGATTGGGATTGGTCGATCATGGGATTTCCAAGGATCTTAGCTGCTACATGTTGGTATTCTCTATTGTTTATATGAGATATAGTAGCTGGTTGTTTTACATGTTATTTCTTCTAAACCTTTGCTCCTGTGGATATTCCTACTCCTCTTTCGTTTAGGATTGGTCAATTGAGGGATTTCTGAGGATCATTATTGCTACATAAGTGCATTAATTTTTGTTAGTGGAGTTGGCAACGTATTTGAATTTTGAATTCGATTAAGAAGGAGTATCTTGGGGTGATTAATTGGTTTGGGGGCGAATTTATTTTCCAAGTGGTCACTCATTATGTGAGGGAAAATCCATTAATGGTTTAGGGCACCATTGAATATCTTTGTTGATTGTGTTTTTGATGATATTTTTTGAATGACATTGGTCAGTGGTGATTGGTCAGACTATTGTATTTGAAGGGGTGCCTAAGTGGATTGAGCTTATGATGACCTACATTGAGTGGAGTCTATAATTGATAAGTGGCATTAATTTACCTTGTATACATATTTTATCGAGGTTTTTTCAGACACTACTACATAAGGTATTTTTTGTAATGCTCTCTATTTTGGTGCACATATAGGCAAGATTGCAGAGTGTTGGCAATGCGACTTGTACAACTAGTCTTTACATCTATTAGTAGGATTTCACTTGAAACTAAAGGAAGCTGGGTTTGTGACATACCATTACTCAATGCATTGGTACATGCAACTATTAAGATGAAGATTTGTGGTTGCCTCAAGTTGGGAGTCTCGCCCTCTGGGACATCTCCTGGACATGGAACTATACCTGTGGATTTGAATGTTTCGGTATCCCACTGAATATTGAACCCGAATGTGGTAATCCAAAAAATATTTTTCCCATAATTCACAAAAAATAAGGGAGTTAAGTTTGATTGAAATTATCATAAACTTGTTTCTAGTTCTGACGTTTTTCTCGATCAGGTGGTAGGATTACAACAATGGGCTTTGGTGGGTAAGTGGTATTATCTGTGAATGGATGTCTCTCAGATGACATTTTGGGTTAAAGAACACTGGTACAATATTCTTAAGTACTCTCCTCTTTTAAACATTTTATATAATCAGTGGTTTTTCTTCAACTTTATTAATGATGACGATGATGCAAATATTTTGGGATTGTATTGGGCTCATGGTCATGGTTTCCTCTATTTACATCACTAGGATGTGGGATTTGATCCATACCTATAATTTAGGTTAAATCAATTGGTTTGGGATAGACTCCCTCGTTTTCCCCTTATATTTTAGTGACATTAATTACTAATTATGATCGACAATTCCACTAGAAAACTTTCTTTCATGGAGGAAGCAAGCCTATTATAGAGAGATAAATGTATCATGTGGATTTTGGTGGAGGTGGACTATTATACTAGCCTTTGCACGAAGGTGTAGCTCAATTGGGGTGGCTTCTATATTAGGCATAATAATAAACTATTGTGAAATTCCTTTTAGTTGCCTTGGTTGTCATAATGGTGAACATCTTATTGTTGAGTGATCATATAGGTTTGGAAATCAGAGACATGGAATATCGGAATTTGTGCATACTTTTTGGGCACTAGAATTAGACCCCTTGATCACATAGTCTTTGGAAATTAATGGGATTGAGTCGAGGGCTCTTAAGAATCCTATCAATAAATGGATTCATACTAAACAAAAGAAGCATATTGATGAAATTTTGGCTATTGAGAAAACACTCGGTATATTGGTTAATCCTTCACATGCATATTATTTATTGGTTGCGCGTCAATTACTTGTTGTCGGCTTAGAAAAGAGGAAGAATGTTTTTTTTTACAATTACAGGAGGAGGAGTGCATACTGAAATACATTCTCTTTAGCTACTGGGAGGATAATTGTTTCATAAGTATGTAACAAAGCGTTGCAGGGAGAACTCCATCTAGGATTCAATGAAATCCATTTTCATATAATGCAAGAATATAAACCACCAGAGAAATGAAGATGGTACTCTAACTAGTTTGGCCCAGGTCAATATTGATCTTAGTTTATCATGTTAGATCTTATTACTTCTCAAAACAAACAAGGGATGAGTTTGGTCAATCTACACCTTCCTTGATCTGTTATCACAATAAGGGAATAGATCTTTATGTTTTGTGGTTAGTAAATTTTTTTTTATTTTTAATAGAATAGATCCTTATAATTTCTCAGAGGCTGAATTTTTGCTAAGATTGATTTATATTTAACTTTCTATACTCGCACGTCCTGGGAAATGTTCTTGACCTTGCGAGTGATTTACTCAATGTGGGGTTTTATATTTGAGTTTGGGTTTATCGAGGAGTAGAAACGATGGTTTTTGTTATCACCCCAAGAAACTCTCCTAGGTTGTATATCAGTGATGCTTAGGAACATTAAAAAATTAACAATTCTATCGGATGAAATGATGGATAAATGGAGGATGTGCAGCACCTTTAAGCCAGATAACCACTTCTACTATGATTGACGCCAGACATGGGTGAACTTCCCCAGACTACAAGGCTTTTAACCACCAATTACTCACAGCTTAAGGTAAAGGTGATAATGAAGAAAACTAATCACCCCAACGGATGCACAGGACCCTGTGATGGCCGGCGACAACCAGTAAAAGGTCTGTAAATCTGGATTCTAATACATAGATAGGATGACAGCTCTCTATGCATTACAACAACAGAAACCTGCATACATGTTCAGTTATACATGCCAAATTCTAACACAGAGGTGGGATGACAGCCCCTCTAATGCTAACATTTACAGCAAATGAATGAATGCAAAACAGGCACAGCCTGGAACAAGAAGAAGAAATGGAAAGTGATCAATTGACAGCAAAAGAAGCTTGTATCAATTGGAAATGAAGACCAGACGCTACAGGTTACAAAGTAGTTACAGTCTCCAGAAGTTAGAAGGCTACAATAAGCTCTCATTCATCAAACACTCATCATCTGATTACATCTGAGTTCTGAGTATATATAGTGTTACAATACAAAATATCTTTGTTAAATAATGCGTGGAGGAGCCGATAAATGGCCACCAACCATATTTACATTTAGAAATGGTCCTCTGATACAAATCTGACTTTGTTTTGAATAGATTTGTCCCTCTGTGGTGCTCTACGGTCCTTTTTGGGCAGGTGGAATGAAATATGGGTGAAGCCCATAGCCATTGAATGCTTTGACTAGATCTGCGGTGTCCTGCTTCCTTCTCGGCCATACTGTTGATTAACTACAGTCACTGAACATTGAAATGGCTCCATCATGACTGATAAATGTTGATCTGTTTGGGGCACGTCCTCTTTCCTGCTCGGCCATATTGTTATTTGAAGGCAGCTACCTACTGCGCTGTACTGCTGCATGCTTGCTTTCATCATCTTCGCGCCACTGGGACATACCGCCCACCTTGCTATTTTTTGAATATCAAGGGCCCACACACATATATTTTTTCTATCGGGTCTGCCTTTCGGGTCGCATTGCATATCTTAACCGGCCAATCCTCTGTTTCATTGTATTTGAAAATACATGTAAAAATGTCCCAAAATCATAAAAATGGCTTTTGCGGACCTCAAATATTATGCCATTCTGCTTTGAAAACCCATCAGGTCCGGGCCTCATCGCAGCGACACTTATTAAGCTTTCCTTTGTGTTCCCCTTATACACGAAATATATTGAAAAAGACCTTTGCGCGGACTTGAAATTTTATGAAGAATCACTCATAACGATATCGAGTCCGACCCATCGGGTCGCATACATGCCTTGTATAGAAGCTCCACCCCTTTGAAAGTGTCGACAGCGATATCGCCGTGGACCCAATGATTTATCGAAAACAATGTATAGCACTATCGAGTCCGGCTTGTCGCATCGCACATAACCATGTAAAAGGCACTGCCCCCTTTGTAAGCGCTGATGCGATATGCCGACGTGATATCGGTGATGTGATGTCGGCGATCACATATCGCCAAATATAAAGGCCCAAACCTCTTTTGTAAGTCCTCCATTGTGACCCGCTGATGCGATATCGGCGATCGCTCATCGGTGAGGTCTCCTGAGTCGCTGCCACTGCCCGCCTGCTCCGACTGCAGTATGCCGACGCAATCTGGATCGTTGATCGGCCAAATCCAATGGCTGATATGATTTCGGACCCTTAAGCCTGCGATTTGAGATTTTTCATGAATTGAGAGTATTTTTTCCTCCCGATAGTGTATTTCCGCTCCTCCAAGGGCTATCCTCTTGCAACTTCTTCAACCGGTAGGAAGATTTTAGCCAAAATTTGGAGAATTGAACATCAGAAATGGTTCGCTTGGCATGAACTTAGGTGTTTTTGCAGCCTTTGAGAGTGCTTGAATCCATTTTATTATCCTTTTACATAACAGAGCTAACACTGGCTCCTTCTGGGGATTAGATTCTCCCTGTGAGGTCTCAAGAACCTGCAGATCAATGCCTTTCCCACAAAAAATAAAATTAGCAAAAATTCCTAGTGCTCCATTGGGCATGGAGTCTACTATGGCTACACTAACAACCGATAAAAGAAAAATATTTACATCTTTAAGTCCAGATACCTTAAATGACATAGTTTTTCAAAAACAGCCCATTAACTGGGCCATCAAAAACTGTCTCCCCTTTCATACTTTTCAGTATGAAGGTATTGTTTCCTTGAATCTGTGAAACAATGAACGGGCCTGTCCAGAGAGCATCGAATTTCCCATGATTGCCTTTCTTTTCTTTAAAAGCATCCCATTTCATGACCAAATCCCCAACCCGGAAATTGTTTCTTTTTGCCTTCTTGTCAAAGGCTTCCTTGACCTTTTGCTGATGTGTTGTAGCTTTTTCAACCAGTTGTTCTCGAATCTGATACAATTCTGTTAAATCAGTGATTCTATTTGCCATATCATACTCTTCATTCTGCGCTGTTTGAAGCAACGTTGCCACTGGGAGTGTAAGTTGAATTGGAAAAATGGCATGAGTACCATATACCAGCTTGAAGGGAGAGCAGCCTGTAGATCTCTTGATAGTCACTATGTCCGCCCAAAGTGCATACTTCAGCTTGGCATCCCAATTCTTTTTATTATCCTCTAACAGCTTCTTAATTATCCTAATCATACTTTTATTAGAGGATTCTGCTAAACCATTCCCTTGCGGGTAATAGGATGTGGAATGAACAAGTTTAATGCCCATCGAATCACAAATTTCCACCAATTCTTTTGCCCTGAATGCTGCTGCGTTATCTGTTATTAGCTTATGCGGGCAACCAAATCTGCTGAAAATATTTTCTGATAAGAATTTCATGACCACATTATGATCAGCCTTCCTTGTTGGGATTGCTT